>WNGS01121602.1:0-26341 GCA_020271785.1 Procambarus virginalis
GGATCAGCAGGTCCATTGTTCATCACAATGAAAGTGTAGAGTAGAACATGTGTATGGGGCAAGTAACAAGGCCAGTATGACTAACAGATGTTGTCACAGCTCGTATAAGACTTGGCTACAACATCTCTGCAGTTCGGCTTGTTATAGGGATCTAGATAAGTAAAGTTGTAAAGTGGTGGACAAAGACAGGACACACACTCGACACTATGTTGGATTGTAGTAAAATTGAGCCATTTAGAGATAATCTAAGCTCACGCTGTATTATGGCAACCTATCTTATTACCAAGGATAAAAACCTGAAATCCTTCCACTGTATCCATATTTCGCTCCCAGTAGATAAAAACGATGAGATTAAGAAACTCAGTATTGTGAAGACTAATAATAAACAGCAGCTCCCCTATGACTGTAATATCTCATTGCTCAAACTATTATGTATTAGCGATAAGACCTACCATTAGTGTATAATGACTTAGTGTAAATATATAGCTCTTGAAATAGAACATTCTCTGTAACTAATGATCTTTTGAAAAGATCATTCTCTGATCTTTTTTATGTTCACATTGTAACTATAAGGTGTGAAGGATAGATGAAATTGTTTATGTAATAATCTAAGATGAGGTCTGATAAAGACCTTTTGTGCCCTCTGTAATACTTTTGCGCTACCACTCACAGGATGAGCATGAGGTGCACAATAAACTAGCCGCCTTCGGCGGCAACAAATAAAAAAAGGTGAAACACCTCGTCAGCTTGGTCGACGTCTTACCTATGTACTTAGATTGAAGGTTACATCCTTCATGGGGGCGAGTGTACATGTATACAACGCTTGACTGCTGTAGAGGGTTCTCTGTCGGCTTCGGGCTGTTTTTGATAAGGAGTTCGGTAGTTTTCTTTGTTTATAGAATATGATCAGGTCTATGTTTTAGTTAGGAGTAATGCTTTTTACTCCTTTATGGATTATTTCCTTCATTATTCTTTTTTCTTTTTTATGTTCACTGTGCATGGTTGATTTGTAATATAATATTATTGGAGGTGTTGTGGTTTCTTTCTGTATTCTGGTTGTATCATCAGTCCAGGTGTCTTTTTATAGCAGTATTTATTTCCGTGTTGCGATATCCATTGTTCACCAGCACCCGAGTTATTGCAAACTCTCTACTCACGTTTCAAAGAATAACTCAGGTGTTAGTCAAGGATCAAGACAGTCACCGTATAGGTGACTGTCTAGACTCCTTGCACGTCTCGGTATTTACTGAGGTAATACCCAGGTCTGGGAGTCGTCGTCAGTCCCTGAGGACTGGTTCGTTGCCCTTGTACTCCCTATTTGTAAACCTCTTGGGACCTCCCCAAGGACTTCAGCTTGAAAATCTTCTGGAAGGTTATGTCTAGTACTTCACACACTTCCTTATTGTGTGCTCGGCTACTGCATCTTGTGTAAAATGGTCATTTACCAATTTCGTCCTCCTAACGTGACAAAGGCCATCTTAAACTACTACAATATAGTTGTTTACACTAACTATTATAAACTATCGTAGACTACTACAATGTAGTAGTTCACGCTGGTCCTTGGATGCTATGTTGTACTCGTTCTGCTCCACTGCTTTGAATTCCTGTGTATTCATTCCTCTTAACTATATTGTGGTTCACATCTCTTGTGTATGCACTGCGGACCTGTTTTTAGTTGCAAGAATAATTATTTAGAATACTAATAAAATTAATTTTTTTATTTGTAGTCAAATGTCAAGACACCCAACACATCCGATATAATTTAAGGGATCTATTTATGACATTGCACAGTGCCAACCATTATTTTTAGGTCATGAAAGATGTTGTCTTGCACCAGTTCTGTGCACCTACTCCCAAAGCGATATGAAAAGGCTTGAAAACATTCAAAATGAAGCCATGACACTCATTCTTGGAGTTCCAAGAACTGCCAAACGTCTAATCTACGAGAGGAGTTGTCCCTCCCCAGTGTTAAAAGCAGAATTAAGGAGCTGAATGCTAAGCTTGCAATTAGGATGGCCAGAGATCCATATTACAATGATATTGCTAAGAAAAAAAATGAGTTCTGTGCTACTTTCAGGGGGAAACAGGAGAAGCAAAAAATGGCATCATAGATCAGTCTGCTACCTCGAAGAGCTTCACCTGCTTGAGCAAGCCCGTGAGCTCCTGCCTGTAGAGAGGTTACCTCCCTGGGAGGATGACTCATGCAAGATTATCATCAATGAAATGGCAATGAAAAAATCCAACATGTTACTACAAGAAATGAGGCACAAGTATCTCGAGGAAATTTATAAAGAAGCCGGAGATGAACTAGATCAAATCTACACTGACGGGTCATCTAATCCTGTCAATGGAAGGGCTGGTGCAGCATACACGGTAATCAAGGATAATACTTTCCAACGCAGAAATGAAGAAAAAGCGCATATTGAGAACTATGCCTCTTCAACGCAAGCAGAGCCACTGCGATTGTTATGGCGTTAAGGTTTCTTGAACGGAACACTAATGGTGCAGTGATTTGCACAGATTCAAAAGCAGCACTGTAAAGCCTAAGTAAAAATCGGGCAGAAAATCTTGCAATAGTCGCTGAAATTAAGAGAGCTGTGAGAGTACTTACCAATCAGGGAAGAGTCATCAAGTTTCTGTGGATCCCCTCCCATGTTGGAATATGTGGGAATGAACAAGCAGATGTGCTGGCTGCTGAAGGCGCTGAAGGAGACCATATTGAATACTTCATACCCAAGATTCTACTACAAATTAGAGGTATTGTCAGGCAACATCACCGTGACAAGGTAACTGAGGAAAGGAGGATAGAAGCACAAACCAGCGAATCTGTACGATGGTACAACATGGTTGCAGCTGGTAATCCCAATCATTATGGCCGAAGAGGAGGAGGACGAGGGAGAGAATCAGTAATAGCGAGAATCCGTCTTGGATACAAATATCCATGGAGATATGGAATGGAAACAACAGTTGATCAGCGAAGTTGTAGAATCTGTGGTGAGAGTGATGGACACCGCCTTGACCACTGTCTACGTGAATGTGAACACCTGAGAGACATCAGAAGTATATGTAGAATAATAAACCCCACATTGTTTGAGTTAGGAAAACACTATTTGTCAAATATTGGTACTGTTCTTAAAAGATTTCCCCATTTTGCCCCCGCAAGATAACGTAAGCTTTTAAGGGTTGATAGATGTTAATCTTTTTGTTTGAGGAGCTGTTCACTTGAGACAGTTAAGCAAGTCCCAGCTGTGTCTGGGTACAAGTGACAGGATGAACAACCCAGTGGGATTTCTTCCTATTGGGGAGTGTTGTACATGCTGCTATGGCGGTGTGTCCACTCACAAGATGAGTGGCGCTCTTCAATAAACTCGCCCCTCGGGTCAAAATTTAAAAAAAAATTGTCTTGCTAAATAGCAGTCTTGTATTTTTAATTTCTGCCAGCACTGACAGGTGGCTTGTCTGTACCTCTGTAGAAGGGAAGTGGTGGACAAAGGCCTTTAAGTTATTATTTCAAGATAAAAATCTTTTGAGCAGATGTTAGGATGAGACCAGCATCCTGGGTCACCCACACACTTATCTTAACCCACGCGCTGCAATATACTCAAAAGTTACGTAAACTAGGGTCTTCCCGAACCCGTTGGAAATTTGGAGGCACCGAGACTATATCCAATATATCTCTGATATATCATAATTATAGCAACGATGGTTAAATTCCTGTCGTAGACATTCTGGGCCGAATACCAGGAGGCCGCAAATTACGACAGTGACGTCACACAATAACATTACGGTATGAACGATGGTAAGATAACATTGAAGATAACCTCTCCCTCCCTCCCCTCCTCCTGGGGAGAATATCCGGTGTGGTGGCAATACTCAAGTGGCGGCTTCTCCAGAGCCTGTGTCCGCCTTCCTCTCTACCTTTCCTATCGTCTTTCTTAATTATTGCTCAATTTTTTCTCCGGTTTTCCCACCTTCTAACTACGACCACACAACAACTCTTCCAACCCGTTCTCGCACTTCCTTATAGTCAATATTTGGCTTATGAATAAGTGCATATGTGACATACTAATTTATTGTGAATATTTGAGTTTACCTTGAAAAGCTGAATAGAAAACATCGACCTAACCTAACCTTCTTACTGTGTTAAGATATTACAATTAGTACTGAACCTATACTCATATTGACATTATAGTTTTGTAAAAAAAAAATAAAAAAAAATATTTAAATAAATTGTAAAGTAGCTCAGGATATTGTCCAATTTTGTATAAAATCTCTATTGTTTATAAAACTGAGAGGAAGAGTTAGTGCCTTGAAAAAAATATGGCTTGGAATATGTGACATATTTACTTATTTATAAGCCAAATAGTGACTACAAGCAAGTCATATATGTGCTGTCTTGTGCGAGAGCGGGTCGACTCCTCACATGTTTGACGTGAGGACGATGAGTAAGTAATCATCAAGAAAAGAGACAAATTTCATCTGCAGCGCCGTCTGTGTGGACGACGAGGCTCACGTCATTACGGATGGACCTTTGCCAATTGCGGAATGTAATTTAGAGCATGACCTTTGTCTTTAGTTTACCAGTTATAGGCCTAGTAAATGTGTGTTCTTACCTATCGATGCTTCCTTATCTGTACGTACGGGAAGCGAGATGTGGCTCTTGAGCGCCGCCTCCTACAACTCACTTCCCGGTGTTCTAGCACTCTATCTAGAATATACTTGTCATGCTCACACTGCTGCTCTCGTAATTACCTAAGTGTCGTTACAGGATGAGAACTATGCACGTGGTGTCCCGTCTTCCCAGTACTCTTTGTCGTATAACACTTTGAAACTTTGTGTCTCGGTTCATGTGTGTCATTCTAATTTTCCTCACTGATACTTGTTCTTCGATGCTTGACCTTAATATGTTGGGCTCACATCCCTGTGAGTATATTTTTATTCCAATGTAGTTCAACCGAGACTCGAGTTTCAACTCCTAGGTCCTGCCTCCCACCATATTACTTCTTGGTTCATGTCATTTGTCTATTTCTCCGACATGAGAAAATGTGTCACAATATTCCAGAGACTCGTTTGGGTTCTCTACTGTAAAGAGATGACCCGGAAGCCAGTCACCAGAGAGCCGGGGGGACTACACAATCAGGCCCCCTACACGCCAACACACTAATAACACAGCTTTTGTAAATCGGTTTTTAACCAAATGGGAGTTAATTGGGGTGATAAATTAATTATTATATGCATTGTTTTATCTCCAGGAGAGAGTGGGACCTGCAGCAGGTGTGGGCGCCATGCTGCCTCGCGCTCTCCAGAACGTAAACAATTACTTCCGTCTCTATGATCCGGATGCTCACGAACCTCAAAGTTTGCCATATTCTTGCTACGACCTCGTAAACCCTTCCACAACCTCCTTCACCCGTCACGACCTCGTAAACCCTTCCACAACCTCCTTCACCCGTCACGACCTCGTAAACCCTTCCACAACCTCCTTCACCCGTCAGACACTCACGATGGTACCATTACTAGTCACAACATTCAGACCATCACTTCCTCCAAATCTGTTGCAGCGCCTCCCAGACTCCTGTGTCAGGCCCCTCACTCCTGTCACATCCCAGTGTTGTCAACATCCTGCCATATCCACCCACAACCCGTCACAAACGCCTACCGTTTAGTCACAACCATATTTCAACCACCCACAACCATGCCACAATCTACAGCAAACCGGTTACAACCCCCCGCTCCCCACACACACAACACTAGCTCTCATATAAACTTTCCACGGTCCTTTATAACCTTTCACAACCAACTTTCTACAAGCCTTTCAGCCCAAAGCTGCCTAACCTAACCTAACCTAACCTAACCTAACCTAACCTAACCTAACCTAACCTAAACTAACCAAAGCATTTCCCGTCGCTTCTCCTAAGAGAAGAAATAAAGGCCAGTCACAAACCTGACGTGCCACATCCGACAAGGAATAGTGGAATAACTTTGAGAATAGGGGTTTGATCCCATTATTGAAGGTGTGTGTGAGAGAGAGGGAAGGGGAGAGAAAATATATAAGAAAATATCAGAGGGAGAGAAGAAACATAGAAAACGAGAAAGAGTGAGAGAGAAAGAGCCTAATATAAAGGTAGTGATCTTGATGAGACAATATAGGAAGATGGGTGGATTACACGTTGCTGGACAGTCACAAGGGCGTTGATAAAGTTCCAATACACGAAAATTATATAAAGCTGAGGAGGACCACAAGGACAGTTTCAACATGCCAAATGTAACAGGATTAAAACAGGTTACAGAGGTGTAACAGGTTACAATGGTGTAACAGGTTACAGTGGTGTAACAGGTTAGAGGTGTAACAGGTTACAATGGTGTAACAGGTTACAGTGGTGTAACAGGTCACAGTGGTGTAACAGGTCACAGTGGTGTAACAGGTCACAGAGGTGTAACAGGTCACAGTGGTGTAACAGGTTACAGAGGTGTAACAGGTCACAGTGGTGTAACAGGTCACAGTGGTGTAACAGGTCACAGTCGTGTAACAGGTCACCGTGGTGTAACAGGTCACAGTGGTGTAACAGGTTACAGAGGTGTAACAGGTCACAGTAGTGTAACAGGTTACAGAGGTGTAACAGGTCACAGTGGTGTAACAGGTCACAGAGGTGTAACAGGTCACAATGGTGTAACAGGTTACAGAGGTGTAACAGGTCACAGTGGTGTAACAGGTCACAGTGGTGTAACAGGTCACAGTGGTGTAACAGGTCACCGTGGTGTAACAGGTCACAGTGGTGTAACAGGTCACAGTAGTGTAACAGGTCACAGTAGTGTAACAGGTCACAGTGGTGTAACAGGTCACAGTAGTGTAACAGGTCACAGTGGTGTAACAGGTCACAGTGGTGTAACAGGTCACAGTGGTGTAACAGGTCACAGTGGTGTAACAGGTCACAGTAGTGTAACAGAACACAGTGGTGTAACAGGTCACAGTGGTGTAACAGGTTACAGAGGTGTAACAGGTCACAGTAGTGTAACAGGTCACAGTAGTGTAACAGGTTACAGAGGTGTAACAGGTTACAGAGGTGTAAAAGGACACAGAGGTGTAACAGGTTACAGAGGTGTAAAAGGACACAGTGGTGTAACAGGTTACAGTGGTGTAACAGGTCACAGTGGTGTAACAGGTTACAGATGTGTAACAGGTTACAGAGGTGTAACAGGTTACAGAAGTGTAACAGGACACAGTGGTGTAACAGATTACAGTGGTGTAACAGGTCACAGTGGTGTAACAGGTTACAGAGGTGTAACAGGTTACAGTAGTGTAACAGGTTACAGAGGTGTAACAGGTCACAGTGGTGTAACAGGTTACAGTGGTGTAACAGGACACAGTGGTGTAACAGGTTACAGAGGTGGAACAGGTCACAGTGGTGTAACAGGACACAGTGGTGTAACAGGTTACAGTGGTGTAACAGGTTACAGTGGTGTAACAGGACACAGTAGTGTAACAGGTCACAGTAGTGTAACAGGTCACAGTGGTGTAACAGGACACAGTGGTGTAACAGGTTACAGTGGTGTAACAAGTTACAGTGGTGTAACAGGTTACAGTAGTGTAACAGGTCACAGTGGTGTAACAGGTTACAGTGGTGCAACAGGTTACAGAGGTGTAACAGGACACAGATGTGTAACAGGTTACAGAGGTGTAACAGGTTACAGTGGTGTAACAAGTTACAGTGGTGTAACAGGTTACAGTAGTGTAACAGGTCACAGTGGTGTAACAGGTTACAGTGGTGTAACAGGTTACAGAGGTGTAACAGGACACAGTGGTGTAACAGGTTACAGTGGTGTAACAGGTCACAGTGGTGTAACAGGTCACAGTGGTGTAACAGGTTACAGGGGTGTAACAGGTTACAGAGATGTAACAGGTCACACTGGTGTAACAGGTTACTGAGGTGTAACAGGTTACAGTGGTGTAACAGGTTACAGTGGTGTAACAGGTTACAGTCTTATAAACACCACACATCATTACCCTCCCTATGAGCCTCCTAAATTATTTCAATTTGTATTTGTAATTAATATATATCGTCATTACATATAGTTATAACTTACATTTTTTATTACAATGACAGAGGTACTGATTGATCTTAAATGTTTGTTTACCAATATTGGCGCGTGGTGTTGAACTCCTCGGGCGGGGCTGCACCTTCTCGTACATTGTTATGTTACGTATCCCTATATACGCTATACATATATATATATATATATATATATATATATATATATATATATATATATATATATATGAATGAAAACTCACACCCCAGAAGTGACTCGAACCCATACTCCCAGGAGCAACGCAACTGGTATGTACAAGACGCCTTAAACCACTTGACCATCACGACCGGACAAAATGAGGTGATAGCCGAAGCTATTTGAACCACCTCACCGCCGGCACTCAGATGTTTATCTTGGGCATAGCATTTTACCAAATCACCTCATTCATGGGGCACACGTGAGGAACACAAATGCGAACAAGCCTGAATGGTCCCCAGGACTATATGCGAATGAAAAGTCACACCCAGAAGTGACTCGAACCCATACTCCCAGGAGTGCCGGGGGTGAGGTGGTTCAAATAGCTTCGGCTATCACCTCATTTTGTCCGGTCGTGATGGTCAAGTGGTTTAAGGCGTCTTGTACATACCAGTTGCGTTGCTCCTGGGAGTATGGGTTCGAGTCACTTCTGGGGTGTGAGTTTTCATTTGCATATAGTCCTGGGGACCATTCAGGCTTGTTCGCATTTGTGTTCCTCACGTGTGCCCCAAAGAATGAGGTGATTTGGTAAAATGCTATGCCCAAGATAACCATCCGAGTGCCGGCGGTGAGGTGGTTCAAATAGCTTCGGCTATCACCTCATTTTGTCCGGTCGTGATGGTCAAGTGGTTTAAGGCGTCTTGTACATACCAGTTGCGTTGCTCCTGGGAGTATGGGTTCGAGTCACTTCTGGGGTGTGAGTTTTCATTCGCATATAGTCCTGGGGACCATTCAGGCTTGTTCGCATTTGTGTTCCTCACGTGTGCCCCAAAGAATGAGGTGATTTGGTAAAATGCTATGCCCAAGATAACCATCCGAGTGCCGGCGGTGAGGTGGTTCAAATAGCTTCGGCTATCACCTCATTTTGTCCGGTCGTGATGGTCAAGTGGTTTAAGGCGTCTTGTACATACCAGTTGCGTTGCTCCTGGGAGTATGGGTTCGAGTCACTTCTGGTGTGTGAGTTTTCATTCGCATATAGTCCTGGGGACCATTCAGGCTTGTTCGCATATATATATATATATATATTATATATATATATATATATATATATATATTATATATATATATATACATATATATATATATATATATATATATATATATACATATATATATATATATATATATATATATATATATATATATATATATATATATATATATATATATATTATATATATATATATATATATATATATATATATTGTGATGGTGTTCCCCCCCTTCTAATTCTCCCACGCCTGCTGTAAGAGTCATGTCCACTATTCCCGAGCGTTCTCTACGTTGCAGGCATCAGTTGAACATATATGGGAGAGAGTAGTATTCTCGATGAGCCGAGAAATTCGTGAAAGAAGAATATTTTGGCCTGTGGGATAGGCCCTTTAGGAAGCCAAAATGGCGCTGGCGAGTCTGTTCTCCCGCCAAAACTGTGTGACGTCAGTGTCGCCAGAGTTTCACCGTCAGCGACGTGGCACTGGGAGCCAATGAAAACCTACTTTGGAAAATGTGACGTCACATAGGGGGGGGGGGGGAGTCAAGCCGTAGCGGCGCTTTTGCGCGATCAGTCTTCACGACACGTCCGAGAGGCAGGACGTGCGACCGGTCATCCTGTTTGAGTGACGGATTACCGAGCTCCGGTGGATATAAGCGTCTCCAGTTGTCAGCACGCACTCTGTGAGGTCTTCCTGCAACCCAGATGTGGCTCAGATAAGGAATTGACAGGATATGGAGCAACAAGTGCTCAGGGACAGGTGCGTTGCAAGATGTGGGCCGGGCATCGTCGTGTGTGACGTCCTTGGCAGTTCACCAGTATAAGAGACAGCTTAGTGGCCGGCCAATCCACCGTGAGTGAATCGAGTTGACCACCTTGTCAACTTGGTTGAACGTGTGATCGACGATCCTGTCAAGTTTGACAGTAACCCTACCTTCGTGGAACCCTACGAGTCAACAGTTGGATGCAAGCACGTCGAGAAGTCTTCCCAAATACCTAGTGACATACCTAGACGACGAGGGAATTGACAGTGAAGTGAGCTTCAAGTGCTCTGAAGTCGGGTGCTGTGCGTGTGGAGCTTAAGCAGTATCGTCTGGGCCGACTGATAACTTCAGTGACATCGTAGTGGTGAGAGGCAGTTCCTCTAGGAGTACAGTGACAAGGGACTAATTGGGAAACGTACGACGACCGCCGAGACGTAGGCTGGCTGCCGTAGTTGGGAGGAAAGTTGACGGCCAGGAGACCGACTTCAACCCTGCAACGAACTGGAGGAGAAGCACGGACCTGCAGTGTACAGAAAGCGGCGAGACGCGAACATCCTATGACGTTGGCTTGTGTTTCTGGAGGGTGTACGAGGCGAGAGCCTGGACCAGGAGCTACAACCCAACTGTCATCCTAGGATAGGTGAAGTAGGTGTTTACAGTTACCCTCCCATTTCCCCTTTAGTTAGCTATAGATACTTGTCAGAATATTTTATATGTCGTGAGCAAGTCTCACCTGAGTCTAAGTCACAGGGAGCACAGTGTGTGGTGAGGCTACCCAGAGTACTCACAGTATCAGTTTACATATATATCTATGTGTGTGTGTGCAAGCACCAGGATTCATTAAGGAATTTACTGTGACTATAATTCATTTCCTGTGATTATTATTATTATATATATTAATAGTAAACCAGATTTGGTGTTAGGCTATGAGCCTAGAATTTATTGATATAAATGCCTGTGTATTGATCTCCATGATTTATTGATATAAATGCCTGTGTATTGATCTCCATGATTTGTTGATATAAATGCCTGTGTATTGATCTCCATGATTTATATATATATATGCCTGTGTTTTGATCCAGATTTATCAATGTATATGCCTGTGTACTGAATAATATCATATACGTGAAGTGATGGCCAGTGATAAATCTTTAAGAGGAAGTATAGATTTAAGATAAGTTCAGTGATCAAGCGAGTGCATTCACAGTAAATATTATTAAGAATAGAGTAATCTTTTGGTACGGTGAAAAGTCACTGTGAGTGCAGTGTGAATAAGATATTGATCGTGAGGCCAGTGAAGTGGTGTATCGCAACCCAGTGGAATCATAAGTATGTCATGTGAATGTTAAATACAGTGTTTTGCGAAAAGTTAAATAAACGGGGATCGTGACAGAATTAGAAAACAAGTACTAGTCTTTTCTCACGGTCGCGAGGGCCCGATCAGCTGATATCTGACAGGTGACGCGAGGGGCTGCCGGATGTTGCCATATCGGTGCGCCCAGGTTATTTTGCTGTGGATTGAGCAGCTGTTATACAATGATCCTGATATGTTTTTTGATGCATATATATTTCTCGTTGTCTTTTAAGTAAAATACCAAAACTTTTTGTTTGATATCATCCCCTCCATTGATCTTGTGACTGTGTAAGGAAGTAAGACAGAGTGACAGAAATAATCATTTGCTTGAGACCATTCTATTTGAAATTGCTCTTACCACAATTACACCTCACCACTGCTGTGTTACTGGACACCTAAAAACACCAGTTGGCGACCTTGAAGGCTGTGTGATAGTTCTGTGCCGGGGCGGGCCACAGATTCAGGGAATAATCTGTGTCTCCACTCATTTCACAACTTAAGGCTGGTTGTGAAATCGACTGGGGGTACTCTCCTGGGCGTGCAGTGGAGCCTAGAGGATCGAGGGAAGACCCGTAGAACGACGGTGAGTAAGGGTTATTGTCAGAGCAACCACCTCGAGAGGAGATCCAGTCTACCGTTGCTTTAACCCTTCACTAACACGAACCGTGAACACCCCGACATTGGCGACCTCGCCAGGATTACGAGCAAGATCAAGGTTGTAATTGTGGTATTAGATATCAGGCCTAAGTTTTCACTCACAGTCACAAGATGGAGGATGATAAAGTAGCCAGTTTTATCGACACGAGAGACGAGCAAGTACTGGAGGAGTGCACCAGGGCACAGCTGCAAACGATCGCCGACCACTTTGGGATCAAGTTGAGAGCTTCCAAAGTGGGAGAAAGAAGACTTGAGATCATGGCACAGCTCAAGGCACGTGATGAAGCCTTCGGAGAGGAACGGCCACAGACACCTGCCAGTGTGGGAGAGAATTTGAGTATCGGTGGCAGCAGCCGGGGATCCAGTGGCAGCAGGCGCAGTGTCAAGCTGGAAATAATGAAGATGCAGATAGAAGCACAGCTGCGCAAGAAGGCGAGAACAAGAAGCACAGCTGAAGGCGAGGAAGCAGAAAGAGAAGCACAGCTGAGGCGCGAGGAAGCAGAAAGAGAAGCACAGCTGAGCGCGAGGAAGCAGAGCGAGAAGCACAGCTGCAACGAGAAGAAAGAGAAGCACAGCTGAAGCGCGAGGAAGCAGAAAGAGAAGCACAGCTGCGCAGAGAAGAACGAGAAGCACAGCAGCGTAGAGAAGAACGAGAGGCACAGCAGCAACGAGAAGAACGAGAGGCACAGCTGAAGGAGCGCGAGATAGACGCTAGGACGAAGCTGCAGGAGGTTGAAGCGAACAAGGAGATTGAGCTGAAGCGAGCTGAGCTAGGACTAGTTCCACCTGCCCCACCACAACAGCAGGAAGACCGCCGAGTGAGAGAGAGGGATTTGCCCGTCTTCGTGCCTAATGAGGCTGAGGTTTCTTCGAGCATTTCGAAAGGGTCGCTACGTTGAAGAAGTGGCCGAGGGCAGAGTGGGCGGAGCTAGTTCAGGGAAGGCTCACTGGTGAAGCTCGTGAAGCTTACAATATGCTCGACCTCCAGGAATGTACCAACTATGATGCAGTAAAACGGGCCGTGCTCCATTCGTTCAAGCTGACGCCGGAGTGCTATAGAAAGAGGTTAGAGAATGTACCCGATCGCCAGGAAAATCGTATGCGGAGACGGCGAGGGACATGGAAAGGAAATTCTTGAAATGGCTGGAGTCAGAAGGAGCAAGATCGGCTGAAGAGATCAAGAGGCTGATGGTCATGGAAAAGTTCATGTCCGTGCTCTCTCCCGAGATTAGGGTGAGAGTAAAGGAAGCGGACATCAAGGACCTGAGAGCCGCGGCCGATCGAGCAGACATGCTAGAAGAAGCTTTACGTCCACGTCGAGAGGGACAGCACCGACCGCCCGCATTCTCCAGTTATGGGAGGAATAATAGAAGGTCGGACGGATGGAGGACAGGACCGAGTTATCCCAAGTCCTACCCCTCGAATGGAGACAGCAGAGGACAGAAGAGTGCTGTGGAACCGCCGAAGAAGTCACCGAGGGAGAGCTCAAGAGATCTTGTTATCGTTACGGCCGGAGAAGCTGAGCATGAGTCTTTGGAAGGCGCAAGAGAAGTCCGCGGAAGAAGAAGGATCCGCTGTTTCAACTGCGGGTTAATGGGACACATCGCGCGCGAATGTAGACGTCCTAAGCAGCGGGGTTACGTTGCTTTTGTACGGGTAGAGGACCAGTTAGCCGAAGGAGTGCGGGATGGACCCGTACTTAGGAAGAAAGAGGCTAACCCATTCGTGCGTGAGGGAACTGTAAGGGTGGGGGACGCAGACCCCATCCCGGTAATGATGCTAAGAGACACTGGGGCGGAATTTACCCTGGTGAGCAGAACCCTTTCCCTGAGTGTCACGAGAATACCTGTGTAGGTGAGGCAAGTGTGAACACTGTGGGAGGCCCAGTGCAGATGCCCCTACACCGGGTAACCTTGAGTTCGGATTATGGATGCCAAACCCTAGTAGTGGGGGTCTGTGCGACGATGCCCAAGATGGAGGCACAGGTCATCTTGGGAAATGACGCATGTGGAGGACGTGTCCTCCCGAACCTCGTGAAGGACGAGGAGTGCTTGGAGCACTTCGAGAAGAAAGGCGGAGTGTTCGACGCCTGCGGGGACGAGAAAGGAATCGCCATGGAGGCGTTCCCTGTCTGTGCTGTAATTCCGAGGCAGTGCGACGGACGAGGAGGGCGTGGATCTGATAAGGCCGACGAGGAGACGTCCGACGGCCTGGGAAATGATCACCTCGTCATGGAACCCGGAGAGCGAGTGGAGGGCGAAGGCAGCCCAGATGGTGAGGTACAGGTGACCCTCACCGGTTCTCCTGGGGTGGACCGCACTCGTCTCGAGGAGGTGCAGCAGGCAGAATCCCCAAGTTGATTTGTAAGGTCAAAGGAGGACGTGTTGGTCCCGAGAAAGCTACTCACTTTAACAGGCAAGAAGGCATATTAGTAAGACAGTGTAAACCTGTAAGGATGGAGGTCGGAAAAGCCTCTCCAGGTACGAGAGACCAAGTAGCGTTGCCAGCCAAGTGCAGAGCGGCAGTGTTGAGTCCGTTGCACGCTGTTGACTCTGCGGGTCGCCTAGGGGTGACCACGATGCGACGTTCAACGTCGAGAGAAGTGGCTGGGCAACTACAACATCTTTTCTCTTGGGTGAGGAGGCCCAGGGAAAATCAGGCTGACAGTGGAAATATATTCCGGTCTGAATGTGTCAGACGAACAATGACGAGTTGGGGAGTGATGCAGATTCGGTCGTCGCCCTACCGATCGCAGTCGAAGGGGGCGGTCGGAAGACTCCACTCCACCTCGGAGACAGCTCTGAGAATGTTCTGCGTAGAGCAGGAAGACGAGTGGGAAGAGACAGCGGACCCTGTTTTGTTGGCCATTCGCAAAGCAGTGGCAGAACCGTTAAACTTCTCACAGTTCCAGCTGGTGAACGGACACGAGGTGTGGAGCCCTCGGTCCGTAATAGGTAAGCAGTGGACGCCAAGGATGACCTTGAAGACGGTCTGCAGACACATGAGGAGTGTCACACATTGGCGGCTGCAATACTGGCTGGAAGCCAAGATTTTCAGTGGAAAGGACAAGTAGTCGCAGATGCGTTGTCCCGCATGCACTAACCAGACATGACTCTTATTTTAAGGGGAGGGGTATGTGACGGTGTTCCCCCCCTTCTAATTCTCCCACGCCTGCTGTAAGAGTCATGTCCACTATTCCCGAGCGTTCTCTACGTTGCAGGCATCAGTTGAACATATGTGGGAGAGAGTAGTATTCTCGATGAGCCGAGAAATTCGTGAAAGAAGAATATTTTGGCCTGTGGGATAGGCCCTTTAGGGAGCCAAAATGGCGCTGGCGAGTCTGTTCTCCCGCCAAAACTGTGTGACGTCAGTGTCGCCAGATTGGTCACCGTCAGCGACGTGGCACTGGGAGCCAATGAAAACCTACTTTGGAAAATGTGACGTCACATAGGCAGGGGGAGTCCAGCCGTAGCGGCGCTTTCGCGCCATCAGTCTCACACGACGCGTCCGAGAGGCAGGACGTGCGACCGGTCATCCTGTTTGAGTGACGGATTACCGAGCTCCGGTGGATATAAGCGTCTCCTGTTGTTAGCGCGCACTCTGTGAGGTCTTCCTGCAACCCAGATGTGGCTCAGATAAGGAATTGACAGAATATTGAGCAACAAGTGCTCAGGGACAGGTGCGTTGCAAGAAGTGGGCCGGGCATCGACGTGTGCAACGTCCTTGACAGTTCACCAGAATAGGAGACAGTTTAGTGGCTGGGCCATTCCACCGTGAGTGAACCGGGTTGACCGCCTTGTCAACCAGGTTGAACGTGTGATCGACGATCCTGTCAAGTTTGACAGTAACCCCACCTTCGTGGAACCCTACGAGTCAACAGTTGGATGCAAGCACGTCGAGAAGTCTTCCCAAATACCTAGTGACATACCTAGACGACGAGGGAATTGACAGTGTAGTGAGCTTCAAGTGCTCTGAAGTCGGGTGCTGTGCGTGTGGAGCTTAAGCAGTATCGTCTGGGACGGCTGATAACTTCACAGTGACTTCGTAGTGGTGAGAGGCAGTTCCTCTGGGAGTACAGTGACAAGGGACTAATTGGGAAACGTACGACGACCGCCGAGACGTAGGCTGGCTGCCGTAGTTGGGAGGAAAGTTGACGGCCAGGAGACCGACTTCAACCCTGCGACGTACTGTAGGGAAGCACGGACCTGCAGTGTACAGAAAGCGGCGAGACGCGAAATCCTAAGGCGTTGGCTTGTGTTTCTGGAGGGTGTACGAGGCGAGAGCCTGGACCAGGAGCTACAACCCAACTGTCATCCTAGGATAGGTGAAGTAGGTGTTTACAGTTACCCTCCCATTTCCCCTTTAGTTAGCTATAGATACTTGTCAGAATATTTTATATGTCGTGAGCAAGTCTCACCTGAGTCTAAGTCACAGAGAGCACAGTGTGTGGTGAGGCTACCCAGAGTACTCACAGTATCAGTTTACATATATATCTATGTGTGGGTGTGTGCAAGCACCAGGATTCATTAAGGAATTTACTGTGACTATAATTCATTTCCTGTGATTATTATTATATATATTAGTAGTAAACCAGATTTGGTGTTAGGCTATGAGCCTAGAATTTATTGATATAAATGCCTGTGTATTGATCTCCATGATTTATTGATATAAATGCCTGTGTATTGATCTCCATGATTTATTGATATAAATGCCTGTGTATTGATCTCCATGATTTATATATATATGCCTGTAATTTGATTCATGATTTATCTATGTACATGCCTGTGTACTGAATAATATCATATACGTGAAGTGATTGCCAGTGATATATCTTTAAGAGAAAGTATAGATTAAAGATAAGTTCAGTGATCAAGCGAGTGCATTCACAGTAAATATTATTAAGAATAGAGTAATCTTTTGGTACGGTGAAAAGTCACTGTGAGTGCAGTGTGAATAAGATATGATCGTGAGGCCAGTGAAGTGGTATCGCAACCAGTGGAATCATAAGTATGTCATGTGAATGTTAAATACAGTGTTTTGCGAAAAGTTAAATAAACGGGGATCGTGACAGAATTAGAAAACAAGTACTAGTCTTTTCTCACGGTCGCGAGGGCCCCGATCAGCTGATATCTGACAGGTGACGCGAGGGCTGCCGGATGTTGCCATATCGGTGCGCCCGATTATTTTGCTGCGGATTGAGCAGCTGTTATACATTGATCCTGATATGTTTTTGATGCATATATATTTCTCGTGTCTTTAAGTAAAATACCAAAACTCTTGGTGTTTGATATCATCCCCTCCATGATCTTGTGACTGTGTAAGGAAGTAAGACAGAGTGACAGAAATAATTACTGCCTGAGACCACACTATTTGAAATTGCTCTACCACATTACCACAATTACACCTCACCACTGCTGTGTTACTGGACACCTAAAAACACCAGTTGGCGACCTTGAAGGCTGTGTGATAGTTCTGTGCCGGGGCGGGCCACAGATTGAGGGAACAATCTGTGTCTCCACTCATTTACAACTTAAGGCCGGTTGTGAGATCGACTGGGGGTACTCTCCTGGGCGTGCAGTGGAGCTAGAGGATCGAGGGAAGACCCGTAGAACGACGGTGAGTAAGGGTTATTGTCAGAGCAACCACCTCGAGAGGAGATCCGTCTACCGTTGCTTTAACCCTTCACTAGAGGTGGAAAACATGGTGGGGATAAATAATTGGATAAATAGGGTGGTAAACATAAGAACATAAGCACACAGAGGGTACTGCGGAAAGCCCTATTGGCCCATACGCGGCAGCTCCTATCTCACATAATGGCCCTAGCATCATCCTATCTACATCTGGCCCGAGAAACGCATGCGTAATAGTGGCTTTCAGCCGCATTGTGTGTACTAGCTCTATCTATAAATCACACTTTATGTAAAAGTCTTACACTTTATGTATGTAGCTTTCCTAAATAAACATATTTATATATTATATTATATTCTTTATTATATACGAAGATTAATCAGGTGTATTTGGCCTGTTATGTGGAACAGTGTCTTCTGGTGTTGGCATCATTATGTTCTTGTCTTGTCCCGTACTCTCATAGGGGTAGCAGTAAATAGTTGCTCAGTGATTTGGGGTGTTCATGGTAGGGTGGTCTGTTCTTATGTGAATTCCTTCAAGAATTATGTAAGATCTTCTTGCATCTCTGGGTTTTTGTCTCAGTCGAACACGGGATTTCTCTGTTCAACATTGTCTACGTGTTAGGGTGGTGATGTCATGGGATTTTCTCGTGTGATTTCTTGGGGCACCGGGTTGAAGATGACAGGTGAAACGCCGCGTCAGCTTGGTCGACGTCGTACGTATGTACTTAGATTGAAGGTTACATCCTTCGGTGGGGCAAGTGTAACATGTATAAAATGTCTGACTGCTGTAAAGGGTTCTTCTTTTCTGCTCATACACAGAGCCCAAAGCTGTGGGCTTCTTTCGTACAAGGGACTGTCCCAACTGGATTGCTTCATGGTTTTCGGCATGGCTGGTCTGAGTGCTGGGTCTGCCATGGCACCGCATTTCGTGTCACATTTCCGTGTAGTGGGGGGGTCCCTGTACCCACTACATCACTCTTGGTGTCAGGTAGAACTTTCTTAACCAGGTCATCTGATGCTGAAGGGGAAGGACAGGAAGGGAAGGGAGGACAAACAATTTGGGTAGGGCTGTGCGGACAACCGCAAGCCACCGAAGGCCTAACAGGAAGATGTGGCTTGCTTTCCACTGGCATTCGTTGAGGATGAGGTTGTAACAACTTTTCCCACACGAGGCATGGTCATTTCAGTAAGAGGTCATACTCTTTAAGCTTTCAGTTGTCGTAAGATGGGGCACACAACTCAGAAAGTAGGTTAGCCTCGGAAGGGATAGTGCATGTATGGTGAGGGACATACAAAAACCCTAAAGGTGCTGCGATTTTCTTGATGAAGGTATTCCTCAATGTGCGTGTAGACCCGAGGACGGGCTCCAAGGATGGGTGCTGTTCTCGGTCCTTGATGACATGGTCGTCACCAGGCAATGCAGACGGTATTCTAGTCTACGATGTCTAGGGTTGGAGGACGACTACTTCACACTTGAACAGGAGGAAGGGGTACTAGCTACCCGAGGGCTTACTTCTTTGCTCCCGGTTATTTTCCCTGGATATCTGCCAATAGGTGGTCTACCGGTGCCAGCTATAGTGCCCTCATCCAAAACACCAGATGTTGAACTCGCTGGACAAACTTTCGGGGATTTATTTTAAGACTAAACAGAAAAGAAAGGGAGCAAGAGGAGGGCACCTTGCTGAAAACCTTCACATGATCTGATTTCATATTCACCAAAGAGCAGTTTTTGACTCACCACTGAAGCACGATAGTATGAACCCGGTAGAGGCCGGAAATGGCGATGTACGGCCAAAGTACGCATTTCTTCTGACCAAGTTAAGGCATTCATAACGTCCAGTTTGAGCCGGGCCGTTTCATCAAAACTGTTGGTGATGTATTGCTCGTATGCATGGGCATCTGCTTCACAGCTTGGGGATTCCAAATCCTAGCTTGGAATTGGTTTCAGTCATTCAGCCGCTTGCTGGCTGACTACCCTCGTAGCAGCCTTGGCAAACAGGCGTCGGAGAGTGTTGCCACATTCCCCGAAAAATCGTTGGGCTGAGTTCCTTTTGTGCCTTCTTTTGAGGCACAGAGGAGACACCAAAAGAGGGGCCTGATACCTCAGGTATAATCACTAGCCAGTCACATGTTAACGAACCTTGTGAGTTCCATAAGATCTTGTGCAGCTTCACCAACTGCAGGATTTAACTTTTGCTTGATGTGTTGAGGTTGTAACCCTGTAAAGCCTCCTGTTGACCCAGGTGGAAAAGAACAATGTGCTTTGTAGACCTCAGATTCACCGACGATTAATGGGTCTGAAATGGTGTCTGCTGGTGGCGGAACGATGTTGTCGCCTCGAGGGTCTCTGGGTGTGTGCTTGCTTTCAGGGTCGTGCGTGCTGATTTCGAGGAGCAATTTTCTCGCATGGTTCAGGACTCTACTAGCTTGCGGTATTTCCCTCCTTCAATTTGTTCGGGATTTGTGCTCTGATTTTGTACTTTTCCGGTATTATCTCTGTGGTTACCATTTCTGCGGTAGGGGTGTTTTGCTCAGAGAGGCAGGCGAACTAGGTTATCCCCCCATGGGTATTCATTTATCGCCCGCCCGACCGAGGAAGCATGTGATTTGTCCCTCCTTGGAGGGACAGTGAGGCATACATTGCCAACAGAAGGACAGTTGTGCCCCGCTTGGAATGTTTTCCAAAGCATCATTAACCCCTTTCAGAAGATTACAGAGTTCGGCTGCTGCATTTGGGAGGGCTGATTTTGGGGTGTGTGGTAATGGTCTAGCAGACGTCGCTACTGATCCGCTTGGGTGAGGTGTTTCAGATTAGACTAGGTTAAGGGAGTCTCTTTCCTACTGCTCTCGGCACTGCCATTGCTTCCCTGTAAGCTGGTGGCTAACCAATGCATTTTCACCTCCGGTTAGGTGTCAAATTGGATGACACAACCGTGTTGGAGTTTAATGGCAGTGTTTTTGGTTGCAATACCCGCAAAAATCCTCTTTAGGAGTATTGTTGGCAACCTCAGTTTGAGTAGAGTCCTGCCCGACCAACTGGGCCCGATTTCATTTCAACTCGATGGGAGAGTTAACTGGTGCATGTTCATAGAGTGGGGCAAACCACTTGGGTTTATGGCCAAGCAACCTGCCAGCAACTGGAGTTGAGGCATCACGCTGGGTGTGGAAAGCAACTGGTGTGTGGAGCCAGCAACACCCATCTAATATGTTTATATAACATATATATATTGTCGGGGTGTTACGGTTCTCGTTGGGGTTAAGCAACGGTAGACTGGATCCCTCTCGAGGTGGTTGCTCTGACAATAAGCCCTACTCACCGTCGTTCTACGGGTCTTCCTCGACCCTCTAGCTCCACTTGCACGCCCAGGAGAGATACCCCCAGTCGATCCCCCAACCGCCTAAGTTGTAAGATGAGTGGAGACACGATTGTTTCCTCAATTTTGGCCCGCCCCGGCAAGAACTATCACACAGCCTTCAAGGTCGCCAACTGGTTTTTTTAGGTGTCCAGTAACCTGCAGTGGTGAGGGTGAATTGTGGTAATGTGGTAAGAACAATTTCGCTTTTGGTCCCAGGCAAGTAATTACTTCTGTCACTTCTCCTATCCTTCGTCACAAGGATAGGAGGGATGATATCAAACACCAAGAGTTTGTATTTTACTAAAAGACAACGAAAAATATTGCATCAAAAACTATCAGGATCTTGTAAACCACTGCTCAATCCCAGCAAAATAATCTGGCGCACCGATATGGCAACACACCGCCCCTCGCGTCACCTGTCCAGTCAGCTGATCGGGCCCTCGCGTGTGAGAAGGCTAGTACTTGTTTTTAATTCTGTCACACTCCCGTGTTATTTAACTTTTCGCAAAAACACTGTATTTAACATTCACATGACAACTTAGATTCCATGGATTGCGATGCACCACTTCACTGGCCTCACGTCAATCTTATTCACATATCTCACGTGACTTTCACCGTAACCAAAAGATTACTCTATTCTTAATAATATTCACTGTGATGCCGCTTGTCACTGAACATTTTAAATCTATACTTTCTCTAAAGATTATCACTGGCAATCATTCAATATATGATATATTATGTACACAGGATATAAAGATAAATCATAATTAATACGCATATACTATAGATATCATATTATATATATATATCATATGATCAGTATATATATATATATATATATATATAGTATATATATATATATATATATACTAATATATAGTTATATTATATATCAATCATGGAGACTCACATTGCAGATATCAACAACAGGCATTTTTAATCATGAGATCAATACCAGGCATTTATATCAATAAACGGCTCATAGCCTACACAAATCGTTACTACTAATATATTAAAACTAATAATCATAAGAATATTAAGCACAGTTAAATTCCTTAGAACATCCTGGTGCTTGCACACCCCCACACGTAGATATATGTAAACTGATACGTAGGCTCTGGGTAGCCTCACCACACACTGGGCTCTCTGTGACTTAGACTCAGGGAGACTTGCTCAACATATAAATATTCTGACAAGTATAATATATAGCTACTAAAGGGAAATGGGAGGTAACTGTAAACACTACTTCTTCACCTATCCTAGGATGAAAGTTGGGTTGTAGCTCCTGGTCCAGCTCTCGCCTGTACACCCTCCAGAAACACAAGCCAACGCATAGGATTTTCGCGTCTCGCCGCGTTTCTGTACACTGCAGGTCGTGCTTCCCCTACACTCCGCTGGGTTGAAGTCGGTTCTCCTGGCCGTCAACTCTCCTCACAACTACGCAGCCACCTACTCTCGGCGTGTCGTCGTACGTTTCCCAGTTAGTCTTGTCACTGTTCTCAGAGGAACTGCCTCTCACCATACGAAGTCACGAAGTTATCAGCCGTCCCAGACGAAACTGCTAAGCTCCACACGCACAGCACCGACTTCAGAGCACTTGACTCACAACACTGTCAATTCCCTCGTCGGTCTAGTTATGTCACTAGGTATTTGGGAAGACTTTCGACGTCTTGCACCCAATGTTGACTCGTATGGTTCCACGAAGGTGGGTTACTGTCAAATGACACGACGTCGATCACACATTCAACCAAGTTGACAAGGCCGGTCACTCCCTGTTCACCAGGCTAGAATGGCCCATCCACTAAACTGTCTCCTATTTGGTGAACGTCAAGAACGTTGCCCCTCGTTGCCCGGCCCACTTCTTGCACGCACCTGTCCGAGCACTGTTGCCAATATCGTGCTCAATCCTTATCGAGCCACATCTGGGTTGCAGGAAGACCTCACAGAGTGCGCGTAACAACAGAGCTTTTATCCACCGGAGCTCGGTCATCGCCCATCAGACAGGAAGACCGGTCGACGTCCGCCTTTGGACGCGTCGGTGAGACTCTATGGCGCGAAAGCGTCAGCTACGGCTGGACCCCCGTGCCTATGTGATCGTCACTTTTCCAAAGTAGTGTTTCATTGGCTCCCAGTGCCACGTCGCTGACGTACCAATCAGGACGCCCGCACACTAACAAGTTTTGGGGAGAACACTCGCCACGCCTTTTGGCTCTAAAGGGCCTATCCCACAGGCACAAATACATTCTTCTTCAAAATTCTCTCGATCATCTCGAATACTGTTCTCTCCCACATATGTTCAACTGATGCCTGCAACTTATGAGACGCTCGGGAATAGTGGCATATCTCTACAGCAGGCGTGGAGATAGAGGGGAACACCGTAAATACACCCTCCTTAAAATAAGATCATGTCTGGTTAGTGCCATGCGGGATACCGCAGCTGCGACTACGTGTTGTCCTTTTTCCACTTGAAAATTCTTGTGCTTCCAGCCAGTAATTGCCAGCCGCCAATGTGGACATCCTTCACGTGTCTGTTGAACCGTTTTCAAGAGTCATCCTTTTGGCGTCCACTGCGTATCTATCAGACGAACGAGGGCCTCCCACACCTCGTGTCCGTTACCAGCTCGGAACGTGAGAAGTACGTTTACTGTGACGAACGACCAACAAACAGGGTCCACGTCTGCCTACGCCCACCCTTCGTCCTCCTGCCACGGCGAACATTCTCAGAGTCTGTCTTCGAGGTGGAGTGGAGTCCTTCGACGCCCCCTTCGCACTGCTCGGTAGGGCGACGACCGAAGCTGCACTACTCCCCATCATCATCTGTCTCGTCTGACAGCACGTTCAGACCGGATGTATTTCACACTGTCAGCCTATTTTCCCTGGCCTCTCTCACCCAAGAAAAGATTGTCTGTAGTTGCCGCAGCCACTTCTCTCGACGTTGAGACTCGCATTGCGGTCACCCCTAGGTTTACCCGCAGATCAACAGCGTGCAAGGACTCAAGCTCCGGCTCTGCACTTGGCTGGCAACGCTTACTTGGTCCTCGTACCTGAGCTAGGCTTTTCCGACCTCCATCCTTCAGGTTTACACTGTTCTTACTTAACAGCTTCTTGCCTGAAAATGAGTATTTTTGTCTGGGACAACAACGTCTCCATTTGCCATTACAAATCAGCTTGGGGGTTTCTGCCTGCTGCACCTCCTCGAGACGAGTGCCGGTCCACCCCTGAGAGACCGGTGAGGGCACCTGTTACCATCACATCTGGCTGACCTTCACCTCCACGATGCTCTCCTGAGTTCCATACGAGGCGATCAAGTTCCCAGGCCGTCGGACGTCTCCTCTCGTCGGCCTTATCAGATCCAGCTCCTCCTCGTCCGTCGCACTGTCCTCGATACATACGACAGACAGGTGAAAGCCTCCATGGCGATTCCCTTTCCTCGTCCGCCCCACCCCCATGGCGCGAACACTACCGCCTTTCCTCTCGAAGTGCTCCAAAGCACGCCTCGTCCTTCAGAGGTTCGGGAGGACTCGTCCGCCACATGCGTCATTTCCCAAGATGACCTGTGGCTCCATCTTGGGCATCGATGCACAGACCCCTAGACTACCGGTTTGGCATCCATAATCCGAACTCAAGGTTACCCGGGTAGGGTAGCATATGCCTGGGCCTCCCACAGTGTTCACACTTGCCTCCCTACACAGGTATTCTCGTGACCACTCAGGGAACAGGGGTTCGGCTCACCAGGGTAATTCGCCCCAGTGTCTCTTGAGATCATTACCGGTATGGGGTCAGCGCTCCCCCATCCTTACAGTTCCCTCACGACACGAATGGTTAGCCTTCTTCCTTAGACATACGTCCATCCCGCACATCCTTCTGCTTAACTGTCCCTACCCTACAAAAGCAAAGTAACCCCCTGCTTAGGAACGTCTACAATTCGCGCGCCATGTGTCCCATTACCCGCAGTTGAAACAGTGGATCCTTCTCTCCCCGGACTTCTCTTGCCGCCTTCCAAAGACTCCGCCACTTCTCCGGCCGTAACGATAACAAGAATCTCTTGATCTCTCCGTCGGTGACTATCTTTGCGTGTTCCACAGCACTCTTTGTCCTCTGCACTGTCCTCCATTCGCGGGTGTGGATCTTGGGAGAATTGTTCCTGTCCTCCATCCGTCTGTACTTCCTAATATTTCTCCCATAACTGGAGATACTGCGGTCGGTGCTGTCTCCTCGACGTGGACGTAAGGCTTCTTCTAGCATGTCAGTGCTCGATCGGCCACGCTCTCAGGTCCTTGAGTCCGCCCCCCCTTTACTCTCACCCTAATGTTCGGGAGAAGAGCAGGACATGAACTTTTCCATGACCATCTAGCCTTTGACGTTCAGCCGATCTGCTCCTTCTGACTCCACGCATTTCAAGAATTTCCTTCTCCTGTCCCTCGCCGTCTCCCATACGAATTTTCCTGGCGATCGGTACATTCTCTGAACATTCTTCTGATAGCATTCCGGCATGTAGTTTGAACGAGATGGAGCACCGGCCCTTTTACTGTCATCAGTTGGTACATGTCCTGGAGACGAGCATTTGAAAGTTTCACGAGCTTCACCAGTGAGTCCTTCCTTAACTAGTCTCGCCCCTCTGCTGCCCCCCCCCCTCGGCCCCCACTTCTTCAAGGTAGCGACCCTCTTCAAAGTGGTCGAAGAAGCCCTGCAACCTCATTGGCACGAAACTGGCAAATCCCGCTCGTCGTCGTCTGTGCGGTCTTCGCTGCTGTTGGTGGTGGGGCAGTGGGAACTAGTCCTAGCTCAGCTTCGCTTCATCTCAATCTCCTTGTTCGCTTTCAACCTCCTGCAGCGTCTCCTAGCATCTATTTGCGCGTCCCTTCCGCTGTGCTTCTCGTCTGTTCTTCTCTTTTGCTCTGTGCCTCTTCGTTCTTCTGCGCTGCGCTTGTCTCTCGGTTCTTCGTCCTGCGCGCTGTACTTCTCTTTCTGCTTCTGCGCTAGCTGTGTTCTTTTTTGCGCGCCGCTCCGCTCTGCGTCTTCTGCGCCTTCAGCGGGCTCCTCGTCTCCCCGGCACAGCGGTGCTTCTCGCTCTGCTTCCACGCGCCTCAGCTGTGCTTGTGCTCTAGTGCACTCTCCAGCACGTGGCTTCAGTCATCTCTCGTGCCGATAAAACTGGCTACTTTATCATCACGCCATATTGTGGACTGCGAGTTGAAACCTTAAGGCCCTGATAATCTATACCACATTACAACCTTGACTGCTTCTCTTCGGTGATCCGGGCAGGTCGCCAATGTCGGGAGGGTTCACAGTGTACGCTTGTT
>WNGS01121611.1:0-16872 GCA_020271785.1 Procambarus virginalis
GGGCGGGGGGACTTTATCCACTCCTCATAGGGCGGGGGACTTTATCCACTCCTCATAGGCGGGGGGACTTATCCACTCCTCATAAGGCGGGGGGACTTTATCCACTCCTCATAGGGCGGGGGGACTTTATCCACTCCTCATAGGGCTGGAGGACTTTATCCACTCCTCATAGGGCGGGGGGCACTTTATCCACTCGTCACGGGGCGGGGAAGGGGGGGGGGTGACATAGGGAGTGAACCATCAGTGGGTGACTGTGGCACCTGAGGAAGGATAACACCACGCTATACTATCCACCCATCTATCTATCCTTCTATCCATCCATCTCTCCAACCATTTATCCACGTATCTAACCATGTACTAATCCATATAGCCACCTTGCACTCCAATCTATCCACGTACTCATCCATTTGTCCATCTGTCCATCCATGTATCTAGCAATCCTCGTATCTAAGGTCCGTCTGTCTGTGTCTTTGTTTCTGCTTTTTGTTTCTTTTCTGTTCTGTTAATCTCTCTTTGTCTGTCTTTGTGTCTGTCTATCTTTGTTCTCCTGTTTCTCTGTGCCTTTCTCTCTGTCTCTCTCTCTGTCTGTCCCTCTCTCTCTGTTTTAAAGCAAAAATAATAGTGTAGTGTGTTGGTGTCCGCCAGTGAGAGGAGCCGAGTGGTGTGAAGTACTGAACAATAACAACCCCCCGTGACCCTCGTATCGGGGCTGGCCTTGAGAAGCACGTGAACATCTGCCACGATCATTGGTTTATGCTAGTACAGGCAAATTATTGATAACAGGAAATATCTGTTAATTTTAACGAGATGAGTGAATATTTATGTATATTATTTTAGGAACAAATAATTGTTTTGAGAATAATTAGCTGTGTAGCCGGCGAGAAATGGCACAATTATCGTCGTGGGGTCTGAATGTAGTCACCTAGTTGTGCTTGCGGGGGTTGAGCTCTGCTCTTTCGGCCCACCTCTCAAATGTCAATCAACTGTTTCTATTACTACTATTTCCCCCCCCCCAACCACACACACACACACACACACAGGAAGCAGCCCATGACAGCTGACTAACACCCAGGTACCTATTTACTGCTAGGCAACAGGGGCATACGGTGAAAGAAACTCTGCCCATCGTTTCTCGCCGGCGCCCGGGATCGAACCGGGACCACAGAATCACGAGTACAGCGTGCTTTCCGCTCGCCACCGGCTCCCCTAATGTCACCCTGGCACACTGTTCCCTTTTGAATTCTGGCCACTCTGGCCAGCCTATGTTCATCCCAGACCCCACACCACTCCCTCTGTCAATTTCAAGGAGGCAAGGCCCAAGCGTCCAGCCTTCCACGCAGGACACACATAAACATTTCTCCTTATAGGTAAAGATTTACACTTAAACCAATATACACCCACTTCCCCCCCCCCAAGGGGAAGTAACATCAGAGCATGAAGAATAGTGCGCTGGTGATCACTATACTGCCCCAATTGTGCGCTGGTGGTCACTATACTGCCCCAATTGTGCGCTGGTGATCACTATACTGCCCCAATGTGCGCTGGTGATCACTATACTGCCCCAATTGTGCGCTGGTGGTCACTATACTCCCCAATAGTGCGCTGGTGATCACTATACTGCCCCAATTGTGCGCTGGTGGTCACTATACTGCCCCAATAGTGCGCTGGTGATCACTATACTCTCCCAATAGTGCGCTGGTGGTCACTATACTCTCCCAATAGTGCGCTGGTGACCACTATACTGCCCCAATAGTGCGCTGGTGATCACTATACTGCCCCAATAGTGCGCTGGTGACCACTATACTGCCCCAATAGTGCGCTGGTGGTCACTATACTCTCCCAATAGTGCGCTGGTGACCACTATACCGCCCCAATAGTGCGCTGGTGATCACTATACTGCCCTAATAGTGCGCTGGTGATCACTATACTGCCCCAATAGTGCGCTGGTGATCACTATACTGCCCCAATAGTGCGCTGGTGACCACTATACTGCCCTAATAGTGCGCTGGTGATCACTATACTGCCCTAATAGTGCGCTGGTGATCACTATACTGCCCCAATAGTGCGCTGGTGATCACTATACTGCCCTAATAGTGCGCTGGTGACCACTATACTGCCCCAATAGTGCGCTGGTGACCACTATACTGCCCCAATAGTGCGCTGGTGATCACTATACTGCCCCAATAGTGCGCTGGTGATCACTATACTGCCCCAATAGTGCGCTGGTGACCACTATACTGCCCCAATAGTGCGCTGGTGACCACTATACTGCCCTAATAGTGCGCTGGTGATCACTATACTGCCCCAATAGTGCGCTGGTGACCACTATACTGCCCAATAGTGCGCTGGTGATCACTATACTCTCCCAATAGTGCGCTGGTGATCACTATACTCTCCCAATAGTGCGCTGGTGATCACTATACTCTCTCAATAGTGCGCTGGTGATCACTATACTCTCCCAATAGTGCGCTGGTGATCACTATACTGCCCCAATAGTGCGCTGGTGACCACTATACTGCCCCAATAGTGCGCTGGTGATCACTATACTGCCCTAATAGTGCGCTGGTGACCACTATACTGCCCCAATAGTGCACTGGTGATCACTATACTCTCCCAATAGTGCGCTGGTGACCACTATACTGCCCCAATAGTGCGCTGGTGACCACTATACTCTCCCAATAGTGCGCTGGTGATCACTATACTCTCCCAATAGTGCGCTGGTGATCACTATACTCTCCCAATAGTGCGCTGGTGATCACTATACTCTCCCAATAGTGCGCTGGTGATCACTATACTCTCCCAATAGTGCGCTGATGATCACTATACTGCCCCAATGCTCTCCTGACTGGAGTTCAGAACACCAGTCCCAAGGTGCTCTCCTTGACTCACATAACGACCCATGAACTTATCTGAAAACAGTAACCTCAGGATATAATGGGCGGACAGACCTGCGCTGCGTCGTAAGTCATGGAGAAGTGTTGTGTTAGTGTGGCGGCGCCTCCTCGCCCGCTCCTGCATCACAGATATCACCCATCTTTACCTTCCGGTCCGTCGCTTGCTACTTCTCCCTTGTCTTGAAGCAATGTTAAACGCCTTCTCAGTTTTATTGGTTCAGTGTTGGAGTTTGCTCATGTTTTGAGCATCAATGTTTAACATGTCACATGTTTTGTCACGTGTGTTAAACTTGATCTTTCGTTTAGTTGCATTAGTAAAAAATGCTCTACTCTTTCAGTTTCTAGAAAATATAATCTATTTACCTCAAATTTCCATATATTGTAACATGAGGACGCCTGTGTCGCCTGGGCCGCCCTGAGGGAGTACATTACAGCACCCTCTGTAACCACCAGCATCTACAACACACATTAACTATTTGCTGAAATTCTTGACTGTTTAATGTTGTTAGATAATGACCAGTAATATATTTCCTCAGGCAACTCCACACAGACTTTCCTGTCGACCAGGTCACTGAGGTTAACACGTAAAGTTCCAACGGAAGCCGTCCACAACAGTAACAAATTCCACTACGGGCTCACATAGCCCGTGCTACTTGCTCCGCTCCTGTGCCAGGTAAGTACACTACGGGCTCACCATAGCCCGTGCTACTTGCTCCGCTCCTGTGCCAGGTAAGTACACTACGGGCTCACCATAGCCCGTGCTACTTGCTCCGCTCCTGTGCCAGGTAAGTACACTACGGGCTCACCATAGCCCGTGCTACTTGCTCCGCTCCTGTGCCAGGTAAGTACACTACGGGCTCACCATAGCCCGTGCTACTTGCTCCGCTCCTGTGCCAGGTAAGTCCACTACGGGCTCACCATAGCCCGTGCTACTTGCTCCGCTCCTGTGCCAGGTAAGTCCACTACGGGCTCACCATAGCCTGTGCTACTTGCTCCGCTCCTGTGCCAGGTAAGTCCACTACAGGCTCACCATAGCCCGTCCTACTTGCCCCGCTCCTGTGCCAGGTAAGTCCACTACGGGCTCACCATAGCCCGTGCTACTTGCTCCGCTCCTGTGCCAGGTATAAGTCCACTACGGGCTCACCATAGCCCGTGTTACTTGCTCCGCTCCTGTGCCAGGTATAAGTCCACTACGGGCTCACCATAGCCCGTGCTACATGCCCGCTCCTGTGCCAGGTAAGTCCACTACGGTCTCACCATAGCCCGTGCTACTTGCCCCGCTCCTGTGCCAGGTAAGTCCACTACGGGCTCACCATAGCCCGTGCTACTTGCTCCGCTCCTGTGCCAGGTATAAGTCCACTACGGGCTCACCATAGCCCGTGTTACTTGCTCCGCTCCTGTGCCAGGTAAGTCCACTACGGGCTCACCATAGCCCGTGTTACTTGCAACTTAATGTTCAGAGGGGGTGGGAGAGATAAGAGGGGGGGAGGGGGAGATAAAAGGGGGGTGGGGGAGGTCTGAGGGGTTGGGGACGATCTGAATGGGTGGGGAAGATCAGAGGGGGTGGGGGAGATCAGACGGAGATCAGAATTAATGATAAGGGTTCAATTAGTACTAACAATGCCTGTAATTAACTGTAGTTTGCTGTACATAAACTAGCCGAGCTCTTACATTAGCTATTTTATTAATTAAATGTAACAATATTTAATTATATCAGTTAAGCAAGATTTTAAAACTTATCATTTGTTGTTGATATTTAGGCAAAATTTATTACTTGATAACTATGCTTGGGATTAGTGATAAATATTTATAATTGTTGAACTTATTAAAGATTAGTTTAAGATTTATATTGATAGATTATTACTGATAATTAATGGATTGAGATAATTATTTATTAAGGATGCTTACTATTTATTTGGGAACTTCAACACGTCTCATAGGATAACAGTTTAAGGAATGATTAAGGTTATATTATCATGCACCTGGCCGATTTAACATCCTATAAACACTTAATTTACTTAACCCAACTAAACACACGAGATTTGAGTCTACTCTGCACTCAATAATCACTCCTGGCGTGATGGTGCTCAGTATTGTGTTGATTTAGATTTCGGTTTTACTGGATTCTTAAGAACACGCGCAGTAGCGTAGGATAAGTTAAGACTGAGTCGTGTGTGATAGCATGGTGAGTCTTTAAACACGTGAGCTCTCTCTCACTACATATATATATGGCGAGGTTTTCTGATTTATATGACAGTTTTGATCTGTATATTATTGAGCAGCTCTCTGATAAGCTTATGGTGCTATCACTGTGTTGAGATAGTTATGTTTTAGTGTGGGATACAGTCTCTTAGAGTCCCTGGAAACCCGTCACACTGTTCACAGCTTGGATATAAGACAAGAGTAAGCTGCCCGAGGCACACAACCGCTGCCCCGGGGCAGCTGCTGTGTGCCCTGGGGCAGCTGTTGTGTGCCCTGGGGCAGCTGCTGTGTGCCTTGGGGCAGCTGTTGTGTGCCACGGAGCAGCTGTTGTGTGCCCCGGGGCAGCTGTTGTGTGCCCTGGGGCAGCTGTTGTGTGCCCTGGGGCAGCTGTTGTGTGCCCCGGAGCAGCTGTTGTGTGCCCTGGGGCAGCTGTTGTGTGCCCCGGGGCAGCTGTTGTGTGCCCTGGGGCAGCTGTTGTGTGCCCTGGGGCAGCTGTTGTGTGCCCTGGGGCAGCTGTCTGTTGTGTGCCCTGGGGCAGCTGTTGTGTGCCCCGGGGCAGCTGTTGTGTGCCCCGGAGCAGCGGTTGTGTGCCCCGGGGCAGCTGTTGTGTGCCCGGAGCAGCTGTTTTGTGCCCGGGGCAGCTGTTGTGTGCCCCGGAGCAGCGTTGTGTGCCCCGGGGCAGCTGTTGTGTGCCCGGGGCAGCTGTTGTGTGCCCCGGGGCAGCTGTTGTGTGCCCCGGGGCAGCTGTTGTGTGCCCCGGGGCAGCTGTTGTGTGCCCCGGGGCAGCTGTTGTGTGCCCCGGGCTGGGTTGTGTGCCCTGGGGCAGCGGTTGTGTGCCCCGAGGCAGTGGTTGTGTGCCCTGGGGCAGCGGTTGTGTGCCCTGGGGCAGCGGTTGTGTGCCCTGGGGCAGCGGTTGTGTGCCTCGGGGCAGTTGTTGTGTGTCTCCGGGCAGCGGTTGTGTGCCACGGGCAGCGGTTGTGTGCCCCGGGGCAGCGTTTGTGTGCCCCGGGGCAGCGGTTGTGTGCCCCGGGGCAGCTGTTGTGTGCCACGGGCAGCGGTTGTGTGCCCCGAGGCAGCTGCTGTGTGCCCCGGGGCAGCTNTCCTGAATTAATATATTTTCTCAATTTTTTTTCTTATGAAATGATAAAGCTACCAATTTCATTATGTATGAGGTCAATTTTTTTTTATTGGAGTTAAAATTAACGTAGATATGACCGAACCTAACCAACCCTACCTACCTAACCTAACCTATCTTTATAGGTTAGGTTAGGTTAGGTAGCCGAAAAAGTTAGGTTAGATTAGGTTAGGTAGGTTAGGTAGTCGAAAAAACATTAATTCATGAAAACTTGACTTATTAGGCAAATCGGACCTTGCATAGTAGGCTGAGAAGTGCGTTCTGGCTACTAGGTACGACATATATATATATATATATATATATATATATATATATATATGTTATTAAATATGACCGAAAAAGTAAGATTAATAATTCTAACACGAATTTTCTCAATTTTCCTTATGTTTGTTTTTACTGATGACGGTAAATGAAAAATCAATTCTCCAAAATTCATTCTTTATTTCTTAGTCTGACGCGACACTTGAGCGCGTTTCGTAAAACTTATTACATTTTCAAAGACTTTAGTTACACACACTGAACAGAGTTTAAACAGCTTTTCTTTTTTATACCTGCATTTGGGTGAGGTGACATGTTACAATGGTTTGGGGTGAGGTGAGAACAAACACAGAACACGAAACAATGGGTATAAGCTAAAGGGAAGAATAGATCTGTAACTGCAGAAGGCCTATTGGCCCATATTTCTTGATGTTTCTATATTGGAGCGGAGTCTTGAAGTGGGTAGAATATAGTTGTGCGTTAATTGGCTGTTGATTGCTGGTGTTGACTTCTTGATGTGTAGTGCCTCGCAGATGTCAAGCCGCCTGTTGTCGCTGTATCTATCAATGATTTCTGTGTTGTTTGTTAAGATTTCTCTGGTGATGGTTTGGTTGTGGGAAGAGATTATATGTTCCTTGATAGAGCCCTGTTGCTTATGCATCGTTAATCGCCTGGAAAGAGATGTTGTTGTCTTGCCTATATATTGAGTTCTTTGGGGCTTACAGTCCCCAAGTGGGCATTTGAAGGCATAGACGACATTGGTCTCTTTCAAAGCGTTCTGCTTTGTGTCTGGAGAGTTTCTCATGAGTAGGTTGGCAGTTTTCTTGGTTTTATAGTAAATCGTCAATTGTATCTTCTGATTTTTGTCTGTAGGGATAACGTTTCTATTAACAATATCTTTCAGGACCCTTTCCTCCGTTTTATGAGCTGTGGAGAAGAAGTTCCTGTAAAATAGTCTAATAGGGGGTATAGGTGTTGTGTTAGTTGTATCTTCAGAGGTTGCATGGCGTTTCACTTTCCTTCTTATGATGTCTTCAATGAAACCATTGGAGAAGCCGTTGTTGACTAGGACCTGCCTTACTCTACAGAGTTCTTCGTCGACTTGCTTCCATTCTGAGCTGTGGCTGAGAGCACGGTCGACATAAGCGTTAACAACACTCCTCTTGTACCTATCTGGGCAGTCACTGTTGGCATTTAGGCACATTCCTATGTTTGTTTCCTTAGTGTAGACTGCAGTGTGGAAACCTCCGCTCCTTTCCATGACTGTTACATCTAGAAAGGGCAGCTTCCCATCCTTCTCCATCTCGTAAGTGAAACGTAACACAGAATTCTGCTCAAACGCTTCTTTCAGCTCCTGCAGATGTCTGACATCAGGTACCTGTGTAAAAATGTCGTCAAAAAAAAAAATGTCGTTGACGACATTTTTACACAGGTACCTGATGTCAGACATCTGCAGGAGCTGAAAGAAGCGTTTGAGCAGAATTCTGTGTTACGTTTCACTTACGAGATGGAGAAGGATGGGAAGCTGCCCTTTCTAGATGTAACAGTCATGGAAAGGAGCGGAGGTTTCCACACTGCAGTCTACACTAAGGAAACAAACATAGGAATGTGCCTAAATGCCAACAGTGACTGCCCAGATAGGTACAAGAGGAGTGTTGTTAACGCTTATGTCGACCGTGCTCTCAGCCACAGCTCAGAATGGAAGCAAGTCGACGAAGAACTCTGTAGAGTAAGGCAGGTCCTAGTCAACAACGGCTTCTCCAATGGTTTCATTGAAGACATCATAAGAAGGAAAGTGAAACGCCATGCAACCTCTGAAGATACAACTAACACAACACCTATACCCCCTATTAGACTATTTTACAGGAACTTCTTCTCCACAGCTCATAAAACGGAGGAAAGGGTCCTGAAAGATATTGTTAATAGAAACGTTATCCCTACAGACAAAAATCAGAAGATACAATTGACGATTTACTATAAAACCAAGAAAACTGCCAACCTACTCATGAGAAACTCTCCAGACACAAAGCAGAACGCTTTGAAAGAGACCAATGTCGTCTATGCCTTCAAATGCCCACTTGGGGACTGTAAGCCCCAAAGAACTCAATATATAGGCAAGACAACAACATCTCTTTCCAGGCGATTAACGATGCATAAGCAACAGGGCTCTATCAAGGAACATATAATCTCTTCCCACAACCAAACCATCACCAGAGAAATCTTAACAAACAACACAGAAATCATTGATAGATACAGCGACAACAGGCGGCTTGACATCTGCGAGGCACTACACATCAAGAAGTCAACACCAGCAATCAACAGCCAATTAACGCACAACTATATTCTACCCACTTCAAGACTCCGCTCCAATATAGAAACATCAAGAAATATGGGCCAATAGGCCTTCTGCAGTTACAGATCTATTCTTCCCTTTAGCTTATACCCATTGTTTTGTGTTCTGTGTTTGTTCTCACCTCACCCCAAACCATTGTAACATGTCACCTCACCCAAATGCAGGTATAAAAAAGAAAAGCTGTTTAAGCGACTTTACATGGGGTCACTAGGAAACGTCACTTACTGGCTACACAAACACAGTCTCTAGTTCAATAGATGGTGCTGATGTTCTGAGCACCACCTCACCAGAGGTCAGCACTAGCTACCTCACGAGCCACCAGGACGAGAATCTAGCATTACTCGCCGGCACCGTCCGTCGTCCCTAGATGGCGTTGTCCATGGTGCGGGGTTTTCGGGAGCAGACTCACAGATGGCGTGGTCGTCACTGCTCTGTGGTCCGACGATGGACTCTGGTCCGTAACAAGGGCGAAGAGATAGAACAGCTTATTGATAGAGCTCGAGTGCATGGGAGAATTGTGTAAAACCCCGGGGCCAGATTCGCGAAAGAACTTACGCAAACACTTACGAACGTGTACATCTTTCCTCAATCTTTGACGGCTTTGGTTACATTTATTAAACAGTTTACAAGCATGAAAACTTCCCATTCAACTGTTGTAATTGTTCTAAACAGCCTCCTGGTGCTTCGGAGCTCATTAACTGCTTAATAATTGTAAACAAAGCCGCCAAAGATTGAGGAAAGATGTATACGTTCGTAAGTGTTTGCGTATGTTATTTCGTGAATCTGGCCCCAGGTTTGTGTCTCGGAGAGCTGCAGGATCCAAGTAAGGTGAGTAGAACTTCTAGTTGCAATTCTTTTCCATGTCGTAGCTCAGTCGATTAAGGCAGCGTCTGGGATCCTCTCGGAAATAGATTCGAACCCTCGTCACGGCCCTTGTGGATTTGTTCAAGTATATATCTACCATGCGACAATGAGCATACTCTAACTATGCCTTAACAAGTTACAGTCATGTACACTTAAGGCGAGTGCCTGGGTGGGGCGACCATGTGACCATATTACAGGGAAGTGTTGACACATTTAAACCTTTTGTTCATTATACTTTCCTTATGTGAACGTATGTTTATCATAAAATGTGTATATATATATATATATATTACCATTGGGCTTCATGACATCAACTCTTCACGTGCAAATTACTTGCCTGAGACACTGAGAGGAATGTAAATATCTAACATTATGCTGAGACCTTTGACCAGTGAGAGAGAGAAGAGATTAATGGTGTGGTGTGGGGAAATGTTCCCTGCATGATTGATAGTGCGCAGCTTAGTCTCAACACCAATTATGTGGTGACTAAAGAACAGCCGACGAAGTTGACTAGTTAACGTTCCTTTGTGGCGCCGGGAGTTATGGAGGCCTGAGACCAGGACTGTACTCACCTAGTTGTGCTTGCGGGGGTTGAGCTCTGGCTCCTTGGTCCCGCCTCTCAACTGTCAATCAACAGGTGTACAGATTCCTGAGCCTATTGGGCTCTATCATATCTACACTTGAAACTGTGTATGGAGTCTGCCTCCACCACATCACTTCCAAATGCATTCCATCCGTTAACTACTCTGACACTGAAAAAGTTCTTTCTAACGTCCCAGTGGCTCATTTGGGTACTCAGTTACCTGTGTCGCCTTGTTCGCGTACCGCCCGTGTTAAACAGTTTATCTTTATCTACCCTATCAATTCCTCTGAGAATTTTTGTAGGTAGTGATCATGTCTCCCCTTACTCTTCTGTCTTCCAGTGTCGTAAGGTGCATCTCTCGCAGCCTTTCCTCGTAACTCATGCCTCTTAGTTCTGGGACTAGCCTAGGGGCATACCTCTGAACTTTTTCAAGCTTCGTCTTGTGTTCGGCAAGGTACGGGCTCCATGCTGGGGCCGCATACTCCAGGATTGGTCTTACATATGTGATATACAAGGTTCTGAATGATTCCTTATACAAGTTCCTCAAGACTGTTTTGATGTTAGCCAGCCACGCATACGCCGCAAACGTATTTCTTTTTATGTGGGCTTCAGGAGACATGTTTGGTGTGATATCAACTCTTAGATCTTTCTCTCTGTCTGTTTCATGAAGTACTTCATCTCCCATTCGGTATCCTATGTCTGGCCTCCTTCCACAGCCTAGTTTCATTACCTTGCATTTACTCGGGTTGAACTTTAGCAGCCATTTGTTGGACCATTCATTCAGTCTGTCTTGGTCATCTTGTAGACTCCTACTATCTTCCTCTGTTTTAATCCTCCTCATAAGTTTTACATCGTCAGCAAACAATGAGAGGAACGTTTCTACACCCTCTGGGAGATCATTTACATGGATCTGAAACAGTATAGGTCCAAGGACTGAACCCTGCGGGAATCCACTGGTGACGTCTCGCCAATATGAGACCTCACCCCTCACAGTGACTCGTTGCCTTCTGTTGCTTAGATACTCCTTTATCCAATGGAGTACCTTCTCTTTCACTCCTGCCTGCATCTCCAGCTTTTTCACTAGCCTCGTGTGTGGTACTGTGTCAAAGGCTTTCTGACAATCCAAAAATATGCAGTCTGCCCACCTCTCTCTTTCTTGCCTGATTTTTGTTGCCTGGTCGTAGAATTCAATTAATCCTGTGAGGCAGGACTTGCCATCCCTGAACCCATGTTGATGCTGTGTTACAAAGTTCTTTCTCTCCAGATGTTCCACTACCTTTTTTCACACAAACTTCTCCATCAGCTTGCATGGTATGCAAGTTAGGGACATTGCCCTGTAGTTCAGTGCCTCCTGTCTATCCCCTTTCTTGTATATCAGGACTACATTAGCCGTCTTCCAAATGTTTGGCAGTTTCCCTTTTGCCAGTGATTTGTTATTCACTTTGGAGTGTGGCAGGGACAGTGCTTCTGCTCCTTTCTTTAGTATCCAAGGGGAGATTCCATCTGGACCTATAGCCTTTGTCACATCCAACTGTAGCAAAAGCTTCCTTACATCCCCACTGGTAATCTGAAACTCTTCTAGTGGGTCCTGGCTAGCTATCCCCTCTCTTAACTCTGGGATTTCTCCTAGTTCTAGGGTGAAGACCTCTTGGAATTTCTTATTCAGTTCCTCACATACTTCCTTGTCGTTTGTAGTGAATCCTTCTGCCCCTATCCTTAATTTCATAACCTGTTCCTTTACTGTTGTTTTTCTCCTGATGTGGCTATGCAGCAATTTAGGCTGAGTCTTTGCCTTGCTTGCGATGTCGTTTTCGTATTGTCTTTCCGCCTCTCTTCTCATCCTGACATATTCATTCCTGGCATTCTGGTATCTTTCTCTGCTCTCCAGTGTCCTGTTATTCCTATAGTTTCTCCATGTCCTTATACTTTAAGTATTATCTCTCTTATCTCTAGAACTTCCTCTTGCTCTACTGTGAAGACCTGGAATTTCTTATTCAGTTCCTCGCACACTTCCTTGTTGTTTGTAGTGAATCTGTCTGCCCCTATCCTCGATTTCATTACCTGTTCATTTAATGTTTTTTTCTCCTGATGTGACTGTGAAGCAATTTAGGTTGAGTCTTTGCCTTGCTTGCGATGTCATTTTCGTATTGCCCTTCTGCCTCTCGTCTCATCCTGACATATTCATTCCTGGCATTCTGATATCTTTCTCTGCTCTCAAGTGTCCTGTTATATCAATAGTTTCCCCACGCCCATTTTCTTTGCTGCTTAACTATCCTACATCTCTGATTAAACCATGGGTTTCATATCTGTATTTTGTTGTTTTCCTTTTGGACCAAGACAAACTTGCCTGCTACCTCCTTATACCTCTGTGTGATGTATTCCATCAAGTCTTGGGCATGTCTTTTCCCTGAGCTCTGTTTCCGATGTTATATCTGTTAGGAATTTCCTTATCTCCTCATAGTTTCCCTTTTGGAATGCCAGCCTTTTGTTTTCGGTTCCCCTCCTCGAGTTCTTTATCAATTCTTCAACCAGATACTCAAACACCAGTGTACTGTAGTCGCTCATTCCTACTGGGACCTTGAAACCGATATCCCATATGTCGGTGTTGTTCAGAGTGAAGACTAGGTCGAGTCTTGATGGTTAATCGTTTCCTCTCATCCTAATGGGTTCCCTGACATGCTGGCTAAGAAAGTTTCTTGTCGCCACCTCCACTAGCTTGGCTCTCCACGCGTATCCTCACCTCCATGGGTACCTTGTTCTCCCAGTCAATCCTTCTGTGATTGAATTCCCCCATGATGAGCAGATGGGATCTATTTCTACAGGCAGCAGAGACTGCCATCTCAATCATAGTGTTAACTGCCATGTTGTTGTAGTTGTCATAGACTTGCTTTGGACTTCTATCATTTGTTGGAGGGTTATATATCACTGCTACTACTGTGCACTGTGTGACGGGCCCTGAGAGTAGGAAGGGGAGTGGGGTGTAGACTTTATCCGCCACTCACAGCCGGGGGGGGGACTTTATCCACTGCTCACAGGGAGGGGGGGACTTTATCCACTCCTCACAGGGAGGGGGGACTTTATCCACTCCTCACAGGGAGGGGGGACTTTATCCACTCCTCACAGGGAAGAGGGGGACTTTATCCACTCCTCACAGGGAAGAGGGGGGCTTTATCCACACCTCACAGAGAGGAGGGGGACTTTATCCACTCCTCACAGGGAGGGGAGACTTTATCCACTCCTCACAGGGAGGGGAACTTTATCCACTCCTCACAGGGAGGGGGGACTTTATCCACTCCTCACTAGGACTTTACCTGCTCCTCACAGGGGGAGGACTTTATCCACTCCTCACAAAACGGGGAGGGGAACTTAATCCACTCCTCACAGGGCGGGGGGTCTTTATCCACTCCTCACAGGGGGGGGGGAACTTCATCCACTCCTCACAGTGGGTGGGGGGGGTAAATTTTATCCACTCCTCACAGGCAGAGGGGGGACTTTATCCACTCCTCACAGTGCGGTGGGGGGCTTTATCCACTCCTCACAGGGCGGGAGTAAACTTTATCCACTCCTCACAGGCCGGGGGGGGGGACTTTATCCACTCCTCACAGGGGGGTAGACTTTACCCACTCTTCACAGGGGGGGAGACTTTATCCACTCCTCACAGTCGAGGGGGTGGGACTTTATCCACTCCTCACAGGCGGGGGGGGGGTGGCGGAACTTTATCCACTCCTCACAGGGGGGGGACTTTATCCACTCTTCACAGGGAGGGGGACTTTATCCACTCCTCACAGGGGGGAGGGACTTTATCCACTCCTCACAGGGAGGGGGGAGGGACTTTATTCACTTTTCACAGGGGGGGGGGGACTTTATCACTCCTCACACGGGGGTCTTTATCCACTCCTCACATGGGGGGACTTTATCCACTGCTCACAGGGCGGGGGGATTTTATCCACTCCTCACAGGGGGTGGACTTTATCCACTCTTCATAGGGCGGGGGACTTTATCCACTCCTCACAGGGGGTAGACTTTATCCACTCTTCACAGGGGGGGGGAGACTTTATCCACTCCTCACAGGGGGGGGGTGGGACTTTATCCACTCCTCACAGGCGGGGGGGGGGCTGGAACTTTATCCACTCCTCACAGGGGGGGGGGACTTTATCCACTCTTCACAGGGAGGGGGACTTTATCCACTGCTCACAGGGCGGGGGGATTTTATCCACTCCTCACAGGGGGGGGACTTTATCCACTCCTCGTAAGGCGGGGGGACTTTATCCACTGCTCACAGGGGGGGGACTTTATCCACTCCTCGTAAGGAGTGGATAAAGGGCGGGGCGACTTTATCCACTCCTCATAGGGCGGGGGACTTTATCCACTGCTCATAGGGCGGGGGGACTTTATCCACTCCTCATAGGGCGGGGGACTTTATCCACTCCTCATAGGGCGGGGGGACTTTATCCACTCCTCATAAGGCGGGGGACTTTATCCACTCCTCATAGGGCGGGGGGACTTTATCCACTCCTCATAGGGCTGGAGGACTTTATCCACTCCTCATAGGGCGGGGGGCACTTTATCCACTCGTCACGGGGCGGGGAAGGGGGGGGGGTGACATAGGGAGTGACCCATCAGTGGGTGACTGTGGCACCTGAGGAAGGATAACACCACGCTATACTATCCACCCATCTATCTATCCTTCTATCCATCCATCTCTCCAACCATTTATCCACGTATCTAACCATGTAATAATCCATATAGCCACCTTGCACTCCATCTATCCACGTACTCATCCATTTGTCCATCTGTCCATCCATGTATCTAGCAATCCTCGTATCTAAGGTCCGTCTGTCTGTGTCTTTGTTTCTGCTTTTTGTTTCTTTTTCTGTTTCTGTTAATCTCTCTTTGTCTGTCTTTGTGTCTGTCTATCTTTGTTCTCCTGTTTCTCTGTGCCTTTCTCTCTGTCTCTCTCTCTGTCTGTCCCTCTCTCTCTGTTTTAAAGCAAAAATAATAGTGTAGTGTGTTGGTGTCCGCCAGTGAGAGGAGCTGAGTGGTGTGAAGTACTGAACAATAACAGTTCCCCGTGACCCTCGTATCGGGGCTGGTCTTGAGAAGCACGTGAACATCTGCCACGATCAATTGGTTTATGCTAGTACAGGCAAATTATTGATAACAGGAAATATCTGTTAATTTTAACGAGATGAGTGAATATTTATGTATATTATTTTAGGAACAAATAATTGTTTTGAGAATAATTAGCTGTGCAGCCGGCGAGAAATGGCACAATTATCGTCGTGGGGGTCTAAATGTAGTCACCTAGTTGTGCTTGCGGGGGTTGAGCTCTGCTCTTTCGGCCCACCTCTCAAATGTCAATCAACTGTTTCTATTACTACTATTTTTTTCCCCACACCACACACACACAACACACACACACACACACACACACACACACACACACACACACACCACACACACACACACACACACACACCAAGGAAGCAGCCCATGACAGCTGACTAACTCCCAGGTACCTATTTACTGCTAGGCAACAGGGACATAGGATGAAAGAAACTCTGCCCATTGTTTCTCGCCGGCGCCCAGGATCGAACCCGGGACCACAGAATCACGTGTCCAGTGTGCTGTCCGCTCGCCACCAGCTCCCCTAATGTCACCCTGGCACACTGTTCTCTTTTGAATTCTGGCCACTCTGGCCAGCCTATGTTCATCCCAGACCCCACACCACTCCCTCTGTCAACTTCAAGGAGGCTAGGCCCAAGCGTCCAACACAGATAAACATTTCTCCTTATAGGTAAAGATTTACACTTAAACCAATATACACTCCACTACCCTCCCCCCCCTCAGGGGCAGTGACATCAGAGCATGAAGAATAGTGCGCTGGTGATCACTATACTGCCCCAATAGTGCGCTGGTGGTCACTATACTGCCCCAATAGTGCGCTGGTGACCACTATACTGCCCCAATAGTGCGCTGGTGGTCACTATACTGCCCCAATAGTGCGCTGGTGATCACTATACTGCCCCAATAGTGCGCTGGTGATCACTATACTGCCCCAATAGTGCGCTGGTGGTCACTATACTGCCCCAATAGTGCGCTGGTGACCACTATACTGCCCCAATAGTGTGCTGGTGGTCACTATACTGCCCCAATAGTGCGCTGGTGGTCACTATACTGCCCCAATAGTGTGCTGGTGGTCACTATACTGCCCCAATAGTGCGCTGGTGGTCACTATACTGCCCCAATAGTGCGCTGGTGGTCACTATACTGCCCCAATAGTGCGCTGGTGACCACTATACTGCCCCAATAGTGCGCTGGTGGTCACTATACTGCCCCAATAGTGCGCTGGTGATCACTATACTGCCCCAATAGTGCGCTGGTGATCACTATACTGCCCCAATAGTGCGCTGGTGGTCACTATACTGCCCCAATAGTGCGCTGGTGGTCACTATACTGCCCCAATAGTGCGCTGGTGATCACTATACTGCCCCAATAGTGCGCTGGTGGTCACTATACTCTCCCAATAGTGCGCTGGTGATCACTATACTCTCCCAATAGTGCGCTGGTGGTCACTATACTG
>WNGS01121612.1:0-10655 GCA_020271785.1 Procambarus virginalis
CACTTCTGACATGAGTGCAGAAGCCTTTTTGCAAGCCTTTCGCAGATTTGCTGCACGAAGATCTTGCCCAAAATTAATGATCTCGGATAATGGATCTAACTTCGTAGCAGGAGAAGCTTGCTTACAAGAATATGGAACCATCCAGAATACACTCTGTGCTCAAACAGAGACAATGCTATTGGAAATTTATTCCTCCAAGAGCACCATGGCATGGCGGTTTTTACGAAAGAATGGTGGGAACTGTTAAGAAATGCCTAAGAAAAACCTTACACAGGCAGAAAATTAATCTCACCGAGTTACAGACCCTTGTCGTGGAAATTGAAGCACGAGTCAACAACAGACCTCTAACCTATTAACAGAAGATTTCTCCCAAAGAGAACCCCTAAGCCCCTCTCATTTGATTCATGGTGGTCTTCTGAGACCTTTAATATCTCTAGGAGACGAGGATCCAGCTGACCCTTCGTGTGTCAAAGCAAGTGACTTAGTGGAGAGTTATAGACATCTTTCAAGAGTAATAGAGAAGTGGAATGAGGTCTGGACACGTGAATATTTAACTGCTTTAAGAGAATATCATTATGGAGCTGCAAGCCCATACAATAAAGTTCAACTTAAACCAGGTGATCTTGTCCTAGTAGACAGTGATGGACCCAGGTCAGATTGGCCTATAGGTAAATTGTTGATATCCATCCTGACCGCCATGGTGTATTACGAATTGTTAAAGTTCAGTGTCGAGGCACTACTACCTTGAAAACACTAGAGAAATTAGTACCTTTAGAGTTAGCAGAACATGAGTGTTCTACAGATATACCTGTAACCCAAGTTTCAGAGAACAATGATTCTACTCAACCGAGCACAAGACCATCAAGAGTCGCTGCTCAGAACTGCAAACAGAAACTTAAACAATATTTTGATTCTATTCAGGAGTAGATAACTTATCATTTAAACTTGAGGTGACCATACTGATGCAGTGATGAGTTGATGTCCAGTAATTAGTTACGAGTCATAGTGACCTTGGACAGTAGCCTCACTGTATTGATGAGGTCTCCTTAATCTTAAATGATCCAACTATTCATAATTTATTTTGTTAATATCCTTCTGTATCTTACAAAGGAATTATTCAATAATTTTCAATGTTTATTTACGTCCCCATGTTGACTTAGTCATCTACCACAGATTCGGGACATTCGTTAGGTACGTACTAACCTACTAACCCATGAATATAACTTCAGGATAGAGAAACAGGTGTACGTTAGTACTAATACCTGAACTACGACCCGAGTTTTCTCTCCCCGGAGTTATGTTGGAAATAACCAACAGTTTTATACATCATTGTATTTATACAACCTTTGAATTAACCAAAGTAGTTACTAAAATTACTAACTTATAGATTTAATCATTATCATGATTTATTCATTGCCAAATTCTTCCTAGTACGTGAGGAACAACAGGCAGCAACATGAATTTTCTCCACATTTAGTTGAATTTATAACAAGAGTCCAGTTTATCATTTCCTTTACTAAAAATAGTTAAGTTTGATTTCGTAGTATACTATTACTTACTGGAGCTCCCTTATTTAACTAACATTTAAGTATTCTAGAGGAAATTACTTGATGCAAATGATTTTACTTTAATTTCCTCGATTGGCTGCACAACTTTTAGTAAGCCAATTTATGTTACTAGAACTTCTATTTTATCACAGAAGAATTTAATGTGATATTAATACTTGCTATTACCTCTTCCTTCCTTAGTCAATTGCGATAAATACATATTCATTTACGCTCGAAAGCCGCGCATGCGCAATAAGGAGCAGGAGGAAGAAGGGAGAGCGTCACTTGACTCAACAGGAGAGCACGGACGCCATTAAGAGCGTGCAGCAGAATTGTGCTTGACCTATTATTTCGCTCCCACGATCAATTGAGCGGTGCCACGTTATCTGGCACAACACAGCCGTGTCATAGACTATCATACGAGCATCTCCAGAGTCAACGTCTTTCAAGCAGCAGCTGGAGGACGAAGAGTTGCTCAAGTCTTCACATCAACGACACGAGGCTCGGCTGCTAAGTTTACCCTTTTTGTTATTATGTGGCCACTATTAACATTTAGGCTAGCAGTCGTTAGGCCGAATGCAAACCAACAAAAGCTAGTACGTGTCCTAATTAAATTTACCATCTAATTAGATGATTATCAGTTTATTTCTATGATACAAATTGTTAAGACATTAGCTGATAATTTACTACCGTCATCCTCATGATTTAGGATGTAAATGTAATTACCTATTGTGTAGAAGATTTCTACAATGTAATTGCCTTTCAGTACCAAGGCGACTTCAACCGAGGTGCTAGGCTTCCCCACCGTTCTGTGCAACAATTTACCCTATGCAACACGTCGTCGGTGGAGTGTAGCAACCGCTTACACCTCACTAGCTCCACAGCTAAGCTGTCCATTTTTCCATCAGTAGCAATAACTCCATAGTTACAGTAGTGATCTCCTAAAGAGATCAATTATACTAACCCTTTGATTTACTGATGCTGTTCAACATTTCAGTAGTATATTGAGGTGCATTTACCTCCATCAATATTATATTCTACATTTATTTATTTTCACATTTGATTTACTCTGGTGAAGAACCAGCACCAGAATAATGCTAGGGATGTATTAATCTTTTAGCATGTAACCCCCCAATTTTGTGTAGTTAATTTGACTCCATTCATATAAGTATTACAGTTTTACCAAGATCCATAGGACACTAGTTCCTAGGATCAGTTCTTTCCATTGTCTCTTTGTTTTCCACTTTTTCTCAAAAAGTGGTGGTCCTTCATAGCTATCGAAGTATATATATATATATTTATTTAATTATTAATTACTGGGTCTCAGAGCCCAAAACAAGTTATTAGTTATTGGAGTCAGGTTTCCCCACACAGAGTGGCCATCATCCCAGAGTGGCCATCGTCCCAGAATGGCCATCATGTCCAGAGTGGCCATCACCCCAGAGTGGCCATCACCCTAAAGTGACCATCACCCTAAAGTGACCATCACCCCAGAGTGGCCATCACCCCAGAGTTGCTATCTTCCCTGAGTGGTTATCAACCTAGAGTGACCATCATGTCCAGAGTGGCTATCACCTCAGAGTGTTAATCACCCCAGAGTGGCCATCACCCCAGAGTGGCAATCACACCACAGAGGGTTCATCATGTCCTGAGTGGTCATCACCCCAGAGTTGCCATCATGTCCAGTGTAGTCATCACCCCAGAGTTGCCATCACCCCTGAGTGGCCATAACCCCAGAGTGACCATTACCCCAGAGTGGCCATAACCCAAGAGTGGCTATCACCCCAGATTGGCCATAACCCCAGAGTGGCTATCACCCCAGATTGGCCATAACATCAGAGAGACCATCACCCAGAGTGGCCATAACCCCAGAGTGGCCATAACCCAGAGTGACCATCACCCTAGAGTGACCATCATCCCAGAGTGGCCATCACCCAGAGTGGCAATCACCCCAGAGTGGTGTCGGGGTTTCACGGTGTTCTCGTTAGTGAAGGGTTAAAGCAAAGGTAGACTGGATCTCCTTTCCAGGTGGTTGCTCCGACAATAACCCTTACTCACCATCGTTCGGCGGGTCTTCCCTCAATCCTCTAGGCTCCACTGCTCGCCTCGGAGAGTATCCCAGTCGGTCTCACAACCGGCCTTTAAATTGTAAGATGAGTGGGGGCACAGATCGTTCCCTCAATCTGTGGCCCACCCCGACACCGAACTCTTACACAGCCTTCAAGGTCGCCAACTGGTTTTCTTGTGTCCAGTAACACTGCAGTGGTCAGGTGTAATTGTGGCAAGAGCAAATTCCAATAATATGGTATCAGGCAGGTCACTCAGCTTTACTTCGTTACACGGTCACAAGATAAATGGAGGGGATGATATCAAACACCAAAGAGTTTTGGTATTTTACTTAAAAGACAACGAGAAATATATATGCATCAATGTATCAGGATTAATATATGACAATTGCTCCATTCATAGCATAATATTCTAGAGCGCACCGATATGATAACATCGGCACGTGTCACCTGTCAGAATGTCAGCTGACCGGGCCCCTCGCGATCGTGGGAACAGACTAGTACTTGTTTTCTAATTCTGTCACGATCCCCGTTTATTTAACTTTTTCCAAAACACTATTCAACATTCACATGGCTTACTTATGATTTCACTGGCCTCACGATCAACATCTTATTCACAATACTCTCACAGTGACTTTTCACCGTACCGAAAGATTACTCTATTCTTAATAATATTTACTGTGCATGCACTCGCTTGATCACTGAACTTTTCTTTATATCTATACTTTCTCTCACCGAGATATCACTGGCAATCACTTCACGTATATGATATTATTCAGTACACAGTCATGTCATATATAAATCAGTAATCAAATTTCAGGCATATATATATAAATCATGAAGATCAGTACACAGGCATTTATATCAATAGATTATAGAGATCAACACACGGCACTTATATCAATAGATTATAGAGATCAATCCACAGGCATTTATATCAATAGATCATAGAGATCAATCCACAGGCATTTATATCAATAGATTATAGAGATCAATCCACAGGCATTTATATCAATAGATTATAGAGATCAACACACCAATATCTGGTTTACTACCATATATATATATATAATAATAATACTCTCTGTAAATTAATAATAGTCACAGTAAATTCTCTGATGAATCTTGGTGCTTGCACACACCCACACATAGATATATATGTAAACTGATACTGTGAGCGCTCTGGGCAGGCTCACCGCACACTGTGCACTCTGTGACTTAAACTCAAGTGAGACTTGCTCACGACATATAAAATATCCTGACAAGAATATATATAGCTAACTAAAGGGGAAATGGGAGGGTAACTGTAAACACCTACTTCACCTATCCTAGGATGACAGTTGGGTTGTAGCTCCTGGTCCAGGCTCTCGCCTCGTTACCATCCAGAAACACAAGCCCCACGCCTTAGGATGTCGCGTCTCGCCGCTTCTGTACACTGCAGGTCCGTGCTTCTTCCTCTACAGTACGTCGCAGGGTTGAAGTCGGTCTCCTGGCCGTCAACTTTCCTCCCAACTACGGCAGCCAGCCTACGTCTCGGCGGTCGTCGTACGTTTCCCAAATAGTTCTTGTCACTGTACTCCCAGAGGAACTGCCTCTCACCACTACGAAGTCACTGTGAAGTTACCAGCCGTCCCAGACGATGCTGCTTAAGCTCCACACGCACAGCACCCGACTTCAGAGCACTTGAAGCTCACAACACTGTCAATTCCCTCGTCGTCTAGATATATCGCTAGGTATTTGGGAAGACTTCTCGACGTGCTTGCATCCAACTGTTGACTCGTAGGGTTCCACGAAGGTGGGGTTACTGTCAAACTTGACAGGATCGTCGATCACACGTTCAACCTGGTTGACAAGGCTGTCAACCCGGTTCACTCACGGTGGGTGGCCCGGCCACTAAGCTGTCTCTTATACTGGTGAACTGCCAACGACGACACACGTCGATGCCCGGCCCACTTCTTGCAACACACCTGTCCCTGAGCACTTGTTGCTCAATATTCTGTCAATTCCTTATCTGAGCCACTTCTGGGTTGCAGGAAGACCTCACAGAGTGCGTGCCAACAACTGGAGACGCTTAAATCCACCGGAGTTCGGTAAATCCGTCACTCTGACAGGATGACCGATCGCGCGTCCTTCCTCTCGGACGTGTCGTGAAAGACTGATATCGCCTCGGCGCCAACACGGCCGGACTCCCCATGCCTATGTGACGTCACTTTTCCCAAAGTTGGTTTTCATTGGCTCCCAGTGCCACGTCGCTGACGGTGACCAATCTGGCGCCACTGACGTCACACAGTTTTGGCGGGAGAACAGACTCGCCAGCGCCATATTGGCTCCCTAAAGGGCCTATCCCACAGGCCAAAATGTTCTATTTTAGCAAATTTCTCGGCTCATCGAGAATACTGTTCTCTCCCACATATGTTCAATTGATGCCTGCAATGTAGAGAACGCTCGAGAATAGTGGACATGACTCTTACAGCAGGCGTGGGAGAATTAGAAGGGGGGGAACACCGTCACATACCCCTCCCCTTAAAATAAGAGTCATGTCTGGTTAGTGCATGCGGGACAACGCATCTGCGACTACGTTGTCCTTTCCACTAAAAATCTTGGCTTCCAGCCAGTATTGCAGCCGCCAATGTGTGACACTCCTCATGTGTCTGCAGACCGTCTTCAAGGTCATCCTGGGCGTCCACTGCTTACCTATTACGGACCGAGGGCTCCACACCTCACGTCCGTTCACCAGCTGGAACTGTGAGAAGTTTAACGGTTCTGCCACTGCTTTGCAAATGGCCAACAAAACAGGGCCCGCTGTCTCTTCCACTCGTCTTCCTGCTCTACGCAGAACATTCTCAGAGTTGTCTCTGAGGTGGAGTGGAATCTTCCGACCGCCCCCTTCGACTGCGATCGGTAGGGCGACGACCGAATCTGCATCACTCCCCGATTTATCATTGTTCGTCTGACACATTCAGACCGGAATATATTTCCACTGTCAGCCTGATTTTCCCTGGGCCTCCTCACCCAAGAGAAAAGATGTTGTAGTTGCCCAGCCACTTCTCTCGACGTTGAACGTCGCATCGTGGTCACCCCTAGGCAACCCGCAGAGTCAACAGCGTGCAACGGACTCAACACTGCCGCTCTGCACTTGGCTGGCAACGCTACTTGGTCTCTCGTACCTGGAGAGGCTTTTCCGACCTCCATCCTTACAGGTTTACACTGTCTTACTAATATGCCTTCTTGCCTGTTAAAGTGAGTAGCTTTCTCGGGACCAATACGTCCTCCTTTGACCTTACAAATTAACTTGGGGAATTCTGCCTGCTGCATCTCCTCGAGACGAGTGCGGTCCATCCCTGGAGAACCGGTGAGGGTCACCTGTACCTCACCTTCTGGGCTGCCTTCGCCCTCCACTCGCTCTCCTGGTTCCATGACGAGGTGATCCATTCCCAGGCCGGCGGACGTCTCCTCGTCGGCCTTATCAGATCCACGCCCTCCTCGTCCGTCGCACTGCCTCGGCGTTACAGCACAGACAGGGAACGCCTCCCTGGCGATTCCTTTCTCGTCCCCACAGGCGTCGAACACTTCGCCTTTCTTCTCGAAGTGCTCCAAGAACTCCTCGTCCTTCAAGAGGTTCGGGAGGACACGTCCTCCACACGCGTCATTTCCCAAGATGACCTGTGCCTCCATCTTGGGCATCGATGCACAGACTCCCACTACTAGGGTTTGGCATCCATAATCCGAACTCAGGGTTACCCGGTGTAGGGGCATCTGCACTGGGCCTCCCACAGTGGTCACACTTGCCTCACCTACGCAGGTATTCTCGTGACACTCAGGGAAAAGGGTTCTGCACACCAGGGTAAATTCCGCCCCAGTATCTCTCAGCATCATTACCGGGATAGGGTCTGCGTCCCCCACCCTTACAGTTCCCTCACGCACGAATGGGTTAGCCTTCTTACGTACGGGTCCATCCCGCACTCCTTCGGCTAACTGGTCCTCTACCCGCACAAAAGCAACGTAACCCCGCTGCTTAGGACGTCTGCATTCGCGCGCCATGTGTCCTATTAACCCGCAGTTGAAACAGCGGATCCTTCTCCTCCCGCGGACTTCTCTTGTGCCTTCCAAAGACTCACGCTCAGCTTCTCCGGCCGTGACGATAACAAGATCTCTTGAGCTCTCCCTCGGTGACTTCTTCGGCGGTTCCACAGCACTCTTCTGTCCTCTGCTGTCTCCACTTGAGGGGTAGGACTTAGGATAACTCGGTCCTGTCCTCCAACCGTCCGACCTTCTATTATTCCTCCCATAACTGGAGAATGCGGGCGATCGGTGCTGTCCCTCTCGACATGGACGTAAAGCTTCCTCTAGCATGTCAGCTCGATCGGCCGCGGCTCTCAGGTCCTTGATGTCCGCCTCCTTTACTCTCACCTAATCTCGGGAGAGAGCACGGACATGAACTTTTCCATGACCATCAGCCCTTGATGTCTTCAGCCGATCTTGCTCCTTCGACTCCAGCCATTTCAAGAATTTCCTTTCCATGTCCCTCGCCGTCTCCGCATACGATTTTCTGGCGATCGGGTACATTCTCTGAACCTTTTCCTATAGCACTCCGGCGTCAGCTTGAACGAATGGAGCACGGCCCTTTTACTGCATCATAGTTGGTACATTCCTGGAGGTCGAGCATGTTGTAAGCTTCACGAGCTTCACCAGTGAGCCTTCCTGAACTAGCTCCGCCACTCTGCCTCGGCCACTTCTTCAACGTAGCGACCCTTTCGAAATGCTCGAAGAACCCTCAGCCTCATTAGGCACGAAGACGGGCAAATCCTCTCTCTCACTCGGCGGTCTTCCTGCTGTTGTGGTGGGGCAGTTGGAACTAGTCCTAGCTCAGCTCGTTTCAGCTCAATCTCCTTGTTCGCTTCAACCTCCTGCAGCTTCGTCCTAGCGTCTATCTCGCGCCCCTCTCGTTGCAGCTGTGCCTCTCGTTCTTCCCTGCGCAGCTGTGCTTGTGCCTCTCGTTCTTCTCGTTGCTGCTGTGCCTCTCTCTCTGCTTCCTCGCGCCTCAGCTGTGCTTCTCTTTCTTCTCTGCGCAGCTGTGCTTCTCTCTCTGCTTCCTCGCGCCTCAGCTGTGCTTCTCTTTCTTCTCTGCGCAGCTGTGCTTCCCGTCTGCTTCTCACGCTTCAGCTGTGCTTCTATCTGCATCTTCATTATTTCTAGCTTGACACTGCGCCTGCTGCCACTGGATCCCGGCTGCTGCCACCGGTACTCAAGTTCTCCTCCACTGGCAGGTGTCTGTGGCCGTTCCTCTCCTAAGGCTTCATCACGTGCCTTGAGCTGTGCCATGATCTCAAGTCTTCTCTCTCCCACTTTGGAAGCTCTCAACTTGATCCCAAAGTGGTCGGCGATCGTCTGCAGCTGTGCCTTGGTGCACTCCTCCAGTACTTGCTCGTCTCTCGTGTCTATAAACCTGGCTACTTTATCACCCTCCATCTTGTGACAATGAGTGAAAACCTAGGCCTGATATTTAATACCACAATTACCACCTTGATCTTGCTCGTTATCCTGGCAAGGTCGCCAATGTCGGGGTTTCACGGTGTTCTCGTTAGAGAAGGGTTAAAGCAAAGTAGACTGGATCTCCTTCCAGGTGGTTGCTCCAACAATAACCCTTACTCACCGTCGTTCGGCGGGTCTTCCCTCAATCCTCTAGGCTCCACTGCTGGCCTCGGAGAGTACCCAGTCGGTCTCACAACCGGCCTTTAAATTGTAAGATGAGTGGGGGCACAGATCGTTCCCTCAATCTGTGGCCCGCCCCGACACCGAACTCTTACACAGCCTTCAAGGTCGCCAACTGGTTTTTTGTGTCCAGTAACACTGCAGTGGTCAGGTGTAATTGTGGCAAGAGCAAATTCCAATATGGTATCAGGCAGGTCACTCACTTTACTTCATTACACGGTCACAAGATAAATGGAGGGGATGATATCAAACACCAAAGAGTTTTGGTATTTTACTTAAAAGACAACGAGAAATATATATGCATCAATGTATCAGGATTAATATATGACAATTGCTCCATTCATAGCATAATATTCTAGAGCGCACGATATGCAACATCGGCCACGCGTCACCTGTCAGAATGCAGCTGACCGGACCCTCGCGATCGTGGGAACAGACTAGTACTTGTTTTCTAATTCTGTCACGATCCCCGTTTATTTAACTTTTTCCAAAAACACTATTCAACATTCACATGGCTTACTTATGATTTCACTGGCCTCACGATCAAAATTATTCACAATACTCTCACAGTGACTTTTCACCGTACCAAAAGATTACTCTATTCTTAATAATATTTACTGTGAATGCACTCACTTGATCACTGAACTTTTCTTTATATCTATACTTTCTCTTCAGAGATATCACTGGCAATCACTTCACGTATATGATATTATTCAGTACACAGTCATGTCATATATAAATCAGTAATCAAATTTCAGGCTATATATATACATCATGAAGATCAATACACAGGCATTTATATCAATAGATTTAGAGATCAACACACAGGCACTTATATCAATAGATTATAGAGATCATCCACAGGCATTTATATCATAGATTATAGAGATCAATCCACAGGCATTTATATCAATAGATTATAGAGATCAATCCACAGGCATTTATATCAATAGATATAGAGATCAATCCACAGGCATATATCAATAGATATAGAGATCAACACACCAATATCTGGTTTACTACCAATATATATATATATAATAATAATACTCTCTGTAAATTAATAATAGTCACAGTAAATTCTCTGATGAATCTTGGTGCTTGCACACACCCACACATAGATATATATGTAAACTGATACTGTGAGCGCTCTGGGCAGCCTCACCGCACACTGTGCTCTCTGTGACTTAAACTCAAGTGAGACTTGCTCACGACATATAAAATATCCTGACAAGAATATATATATAGCTAACTAAAGGGGAAATGGGGGGTAACTGTAAACACCTACTTCACCTATCCTAGGATGACAGTTGGGTTGTAGCTCCTGGTC
>WNGS01121614.1:0-10978 GCA_020271785.1 Procambarus virginalis
TGGGCTATAGGTTATATTTTGTCTAAAGAATGGTTCTTGAGACTGATTAGTTCTACGTGTGGTTCTAAAAACAAAAAAATCCCCTCATACAGGATAGTCAATATACAGAGCGGAGGAAATGCACCACGAATCTATGGGACAACAAATCCACCCAATTTCATCACGACATCACATATCAAAGGAACAACCTGTGGCACCAGTTGGCTCGTTAAAGCGGCGGGCTACTTTCCCTAGAGGCATTACATAAATTTAAGTATTGGTATTTAAAAATTAGGGGTATCTCCTCAATTACTATTATATTTTAGATTAAAGTGTATATGTATAGCTAGACGTAAATAAGTTAGGTGTTTTAGAGTTCTTGTGGAGATATTGTCTATGAAGTACGTGGGTGATAGCCCTTTATAGAATTGTGGTTTGAACAGGACGTGAGCGAAGCAACTGTTCGGAACGATTTTCGGACTGCGTCATTAGTGTGAGTGTGTGTAAAGTCACTTTTCATGCATAAACAGGGAGTTTGAGGGAGGGCTGGAGCAATTAACGAGCTTGGACCTTTGTATGTGAGGACGGGGTTGAGGCATTTACAGCGTGCTATCGAACAAGTTAGGTCGCAATGAAGTCTGATCTGTTCGAGAAATGTTTCAAACATCCGTGGAGATCTCGTGGTTAAACCGTTCTCATTCATAAAACTAAAGGGGGGTGTTGGTGGTGGATTAATCATGTAGGCCTGTCTTTGTGAGGACGGGCCTGCCGCCACAGAACACGGAAGCAGATCAAACTGTTTCTAGCTTCATGTAACATCATGTGGCAGGTAATGTAGTTAGAGCTAGGACGGGATTTCGGCGCGAGGATTCGATAACGACAAACACAAGCAGAATAACATAAGGCACAGTCACACCATCGAATAATTAGATCGTTGACTCGAGTGCAGCTCTTCCGGGCTATATCATAGCTTGGAGTGTGAGTGTACTGCTGAAGCTGCGCTGCCTGGAGGGCGGGGCAAATTTCAGCACGTAAACAAATAATGGCAGAGTTTTGTTTACATTAACAGGCTAGACGGCCGGGTATTCAGGGCAGCCAACCGATGAGAAGATTTACGGAGCTCCTTTAAAGTATCCCGCCAACTTTGTTATACATCTGTACATCTAGTGGGATAATATACTGTTAATATCTAGATCGTTGTGTCAGATGAAGAGGAGTCACACAAACCGTGGGTTGAAAAAGTTGACAAGCTCCACTCTCAGAATGTGAAAGAGGCAGGACAGTGATGTTATTGTCATCAGCCGCAGATGGGCAGACGACGTCATTCAAAGACGACACAGACTTATACTCGTTGTACGCCGATCCGTCCTGGACCATTCATCAAGACGATTTGTGATATGTGAACAAGTCGATTGATTTCACCGTCGCCTTGAACTGGTGAAATCGTTACACTGGAAATATGGATCGGTCCAGGTGACGGACCGAAACGTGCGTCGTCTCTCATTTCTAGTGGGGTTCTAGCTGTTTACTAGCGTCAAACTTTTGTACTGGTATTAAAAACAGCAAAAAAATAATTTTATATGTTGATTATTTAAACTAATTTATGTTCCATCAGAGTGTACAGGTGGGTGCGTGATGACTGCTGTGAGGGTAAGTATTTTTTTCAACTTTCTCTCAGTTTACCATGTGTGTGTGTGACATGTTTCTTTCTGGAGGGTGTGAAGGACCGGAGGACAGGGTTTTCGATTGCCACGCAGAATAGTCAGGAATCATTCGCCTTTCATATTATCAATATAACAATTGCTATGTATGACAAAGGTGTGGCTTCTATCTTAATTTTCAAAAGGATTTTTACGTATTTGTACACGACCTTTGGACCGCGCGCGCAACACACACAGACACTGAGATGGTGGGGAGGGGGGGGAGTGATGTGGAACAAGTTTGTGGGGCCGTAGTCCTAAGGCTTAGTTCGATTCCGGGGAGGGCGGAGCAATAGGGCATTTTTTTCACATAGGTGTGCCTGTGCACCTAGTAGTAAACAGGTATCAGGGAGTTAGACAGTGTAAGGGGTGCTTCCAGGGGATGTGGTGCATGAGTTAGATGAGAGAGAAATAATGTAGTAGAATATAAAGCAGGAATAAAATAAAGTTGGTAAGAAAGGCGATTGTCCAAGAAGCTATAGCTCGAGTTCTGCAGACAGCAACAATAATATGACAATAAATAGTAAATACTCACGCGCATAGACTTCACCAACAACGCTGGCTTGGAACAATATCAAGGAGGGAGGGAAGTGCCATATCTAATTTCCCAGCATAAATTAATTGTTACCGTGGATATTGATTGAGTTGGAGGGATGTGGTGAAGAGGGAGTGGTCGTGTGTATGGTGGGTGTGTGAGTGGGTGGAGGGTCGTGGTCGCTGAGTATGGGTGGGTGTTGTGGGGTGGGAGGTGTGGTCGTGAAGACAGGCGTGTTGAGAAAAAACCACTCCCCTATGAGCACTCTGCGGCCACGCCGGGTGCGTTGCACTTATGAAGATGTGTATACAAAAGCGCATAATGTATAACTATAATCGTCTTTCGCTATGACATTTAATTTTGTCTTACACGGCAGTGACCTCCGACGAGCAAGACACAAAGAACTGGGATGGTAGGGCGTCTGACGCTCGTTTCGTGGAGGTGGGGAGACTATGATTATATATTCAAGATTAAATAACATCAAAACATTTAACTAAATATCTAGTCATGAGTGCGTATAGTAGTGAAGATCCAGATCATTGTGGGGAAGAGGGGATAAAGCGGAACGGGAAATGGTCCAAGATTTTGGCGGTGAGTTTAGTGAAGGTGTTGTGTTCGTTGCTGTGGGGGGAGTTGTCTTCAGTGGTGTGATTTTGGGGTGCGTGGTGGGGCAGAACACGAATATGGCCAGGATAGCATGTACGCCGCGGACTCCCCATAACAGACAAACACATAACAACTGTAGGAGAGGGATCTAAGGAAATTAACAAGTAGAAGTAGATATAGAAGCAGTGCTCTAAGCCAGGAACAGTAGGACGAGATCGAGAGGACATATTGGAAAGGATGTAGATGAGTACAGAGGACTTTAGAAAGAACATGTTAAAGTTAAAAGTTCGTTAAATGGATTGGAAAATAATACATGATGATGTCGAGGACAAAACGATACATTATAGTTTATAATAAATTTAAGAGAAAAACGAGAGGAAAGCAGTCTAAGAGGTTTCGCGACGTTTGGAGCACGTACAACATGAAATACAGAGGAGTTGAACAATAGCTGAATACGGGGACAACAAACATAATAAAACTAGACTAAGGGATAATATTGACAGCTCAACGCCAACATGGACTTAACTTGAAAGGGAAGAGTAATTGATTATAAACCACTTAGATTTCTATAGCCAGCTAACATCGATCAAGCAAGAAATAGAAGGTTATATGCTGACTACATTTTCCAACACTGCAAGAATGCCTTTAACACAGTTCCACACAAAAATGGGCTCCAACCACAAAGTCTTGAGCTAACACATGAGAGGATGACAGATACGTGAGTAGGCGTGGAGCTGGATGACATTTATTAATTGTTAGGTTGTATGACAGTATCAGCTGGAGGGTGTGTACAGTAAACATAAAAGGACAAGGACAATTCTTTGTTTCTGATACGATACCAAGTCATGTTATAATTCCCCGTGGAATGGACAGCAGACTCCCTGCATGTTGGTTATGGCGGACACGTTTGTTTGAAACTGCGCGTTGCGAAGGAATCTGCACCGGAGGTATGGACATAACATCCTGAGGGATGGGCCTCGGGTGACGAGGCGATGTTAGTACATTGGGTTGGGGAAATGTGTGCGACCTAAACTTGCAAAAACAATAGAAATATTAATGGCGGTTGGGGACAGTGTATGCTTCTACCCCGATCCGTAAAACATAGAATACCTGGCGGGAGTCATGAATAGTTTAGTTAGTGGTTATTACTTTGTTCATTTATTAAATAAGGTGTATAATGGGGGAGGTGCGTAATGGAAGAGTTTCCGCCCCTATCTCCACTTATTGCCCCCATCCGTGTGCTACTCTCTTGAGTGTCAGAATGAACAGGTGCAAAAAATAAAAAATTAGGTGGGTGTAGATTGTGGGCGGAAGTGTTGGTGATTGTTGGTGGCTGTTTCAGTCCTTTGTTATTGAATGGGATTATGTACTAGTATGGCATATTATGAGCATCGATATTGTATTATTTGGGAGGAATATCATGATTGTTATTATGGAGAAAGATTATAAATATTGAGTGGAGCTCCATTTTGATATATAGTCAATCGTGGTATCACCGGTAGCCTATAGCGATAATCTGGGAACCATCTCCGCATAATTGCACGTCAACTATGATACCATATGCATGACACGTGACGATACTTTGAATGATTGGCCTTCGGACTAACCACGGGCCTGTGCATTTCATGCAATCTCATGTTCGTGCCTCGTCTTTACGCGGAAATTGTGATATCTTTCGTCTCATGGGGTTCAATCTTGTGTAATATGTGTGAACAGTTTACAACAAAACTTCATCAGAGTTCCCCAGGTATATCTTCAGTGTTCTTTAAACTATTTCTACATAATATGCAAAACATAATTGTGATAACAAACTAGAATCATAAAAAAAACATAGAGGATTTCGTTATAAAGATATATATGTAAATAATAAATCTAGGGTTGGTCTTGTGCTCTATGACACATTGAAATAGATTCTGTGATTTTGAGTGTAATAAACAGTCATGATTGAAATACCTGACACACAGGTACTTTGTTCCGATACTATATTTGTATGCTTGTACATTACGAACATGAGACCCGGTGCTTGGTAACGGCTGAAATCTATGGTACCGATAGAGAAGTACTTCTTAGTTACGACTATGCGGTAGATTGGAGTACTGGTGCGAGACATTAGGATATATTCAATGCTTTGGATCTTATAGGGATAGATGTGTGTATATTTTACGATCCGGTATGGATCTCTAATAACAGCGCACAGGACACTAACTTATTGTACGAGATGACATTGAATACGGTTATTTATTGTTGATGTATTAGTTTTTTTATTGAGGTACCCGTATTAAACACGCGATACTACTAGTTCACAGAACTTCAGGAGTCAGATCGTTTTGCCGCCGGACACTGAATAGTAATAGATGAAGGATACTTCACGGACTCTTCAGACTCCGCATTTTGTAAACTTGCGGACGTTTAGCAGAGACTAGGTACGATGAATCGCCCGGATACAGTATGAAGGGTCTGCCTTGCTAGAGCTACTACCTATGTGTGAGAAATGCTACTTCAACCGGGGCATAAACAAATATAAATGTAATAAGGGTTAAGCAACGTGTAGAACGTAAAAGAGCTACCTGGGAAAGGAATAGATTTGCGAAGACAAGAAGTGAATGGAGGATCGTCCCACAATCCCCTCCTGAACCTGTCTATCCTCTGGAGTGCCATAAAAGTTCAAAAAAAGTGGAGTTGGACCACCGATGACTGCCCGCGAGATGGCCGGGGGGTACATCTCAGCTAAATCACTGCAGTGACATATCATGCACCTGCGACGAAAGGATTTTCTCAGGATGGCCTATCATAATAGCTCAAGCCTATGTGAAAGTGGCTAGCAAGGCATGTGATGTCTGTGCCTTGGCTGTAGCTGGGGACTGTGTGATGTGCTGTGTTGCATTCGTCGAGTGTGCTTGTGGATTGATCATTTACACTTCACATGCCATTATTGCTGTCGTGAGATCTTACTTGGAGTTGAATCCATGAATCCAGAGGTGGAATATACATATTAGATTTAAAAAAGCCTCATGTACACGAGAACATTGAAGTACCTCGATTACTATGGACGAGTGATTATCTAGCAAACCCTGAACGGGACCAGCTATCCATGATGAAAATTAGCACACCGGTGCTGAACAGGACGAGGATGTTCGCTTCGAATGGACATTGCTACAAGGACGACTTGTGGAGGACTAGCCTGACATGCTGGGACTGAGACATGTATGTCAGGATCGGGAGAACCCCTGAAAGGTCGTCAGTCCCTGCCTCACTGTAGCTAAGGGGTCCGACTAGGTACCATATTTCGAGCAACGTTTATTGTAATCTCATAGTATGCACGCATACTGATCTACATAACTGACTGATTATGGACCACAGTGTGTGTGGTGAGTAGTAATGGTCTGAGAACAGTGGCGGCTGCATAAACGCAGATGTACCTAAATGTGTTTTGGTAAGGCAGAGCTTGGGAACTAGAGTTCAGCCTTGTAAGCAAATCTTGACATTCATTAAGGTAAGCAACAACACACTTGCATCTGTGTCAAGATGCAAAACTATCTTAACACCCAGAAGTTGTTTCATCCACTCCCTACGCACCTACCCACCTCGGCACTTGCCTACCCACCTCGGCACTTGCCTACCCACCTCGGCACTTGCCTACCCACCTACCCTCGCCGGCACTTGCGTACCAACCAAGAGGACACACACAAGAAGGCACTCTCTCCGAGCACTAATCAACCATCCAACTTTCGCTAAAGACTCTCACGCACGCAATGAAAATAGCAGCTCAAGTTTCCCCATGTTAGTAGAACCGCCTACTGCTCGCCATCACTGGGCAATTAGCAGCAGCACTTGTAGCAGCAGCAGCAACAACAGTAGTAACAGCATGAGCAACAACAGCATCAAACTGTCTGAGAATTCCATCTCTCACATGTCGATGTTGCTATACTTTTGATGGACAAAACTTTCATGCGTTGACAGTAACAGGACTACCAAACCCCACCACACAACACTACGATCACCATCCTGTGACGCAAGCATACAGCTACGACCCATCTGGTGACGCAAACACTACAGCTACGACCCCATCCTGGTGACGCAAACACTACAGCTACGACCCCATCCTGGTGACCAAACACTACAGCTACGACCCCATCCTGGTGACGCAAGCACTACAGCTACGACCCCATCCTGGTGACGCAAGCACTACAGCTACGACCCCATCCTGGTGACGCAAACACTACAGCTACGACCCCATCCTGGTGACGCAAACACTACAGCTACGACCCCATCCTGGTGACGCAAACACTACAGCTACGACCCCATCCTGGTGACGCAACATACCCTGGTGTCCTGGTGACGTGACTTACACATCACTAACAGCAGCACCACGCTGCTCCGTAAGACTTCGTAAGTCCTAACACTTTGACTGGTCAGTACAACGAAGGACTCGTTCTTACAGGTCGACATTCGATCCCTGACGGTCGACGTGGTTGGGCACCTATCCTTCCGTCAGTCCTATTCCAGCTCATTGCCCTAACCCATTACAAGTGAAATAATTAAATTAGTTGAAGCCTCAACCAGTAGAGATCACTCTCAATCCCGGGAACTTACACTGATCAACCACCTCTCCACTCATACTAATTTCCCTCAGAATAATCTTCTCTCTCTCCATCATAACTTTTACTTTTTGTCCACATTCACATTTTCTCTTTTTTATCATCACTTGGTCCTTTTGATACAGTGATGGCCTGAGTATGGTCGACGCTCAGGGCCCGATGGTCCCCGTTGCTGGGAATGTTTTTTTAAATCCGTCCTCATATCCCTGCTCCTTGTCCTCAAATTCCTATTCCTTGTCCTCATATCCCCTGCTCCTTGTCCTCATATCCCTGCTCTGAAGGGGCAAGAGAGTATCCAGCAGTACTCAAGGCGAGACAGCACAAGTGATTGAATACAATTAGCATTTGTTGGGATCCCTGGAATTGAAGGCTCTCGTATAGTTTTTCTGGCTGACGCAATATTTGCTTGGTTATGCTCCCTAAACGTTAGGTCATCAGACATTATTACTCTCAGATCCTTTATATGCTGCTTTCCTACTATGGGCAGATTTGGTTGTGTCTTGTATCCTGTATTTTAGGTCCTCATTTTTACCTTAGCTAAGTACCTGGAATTACCCAAGTACCTAAGCCCCGGGCCGGGCTTAGGGAGTGCAACAACTCACAGAACCCCATTCAGATATAATTTAGATGTTATTTTCTGCTGCCCAGCCGAAAACTTTATTAACATCAGCTTGTAGTTTTTCAATGACTTCTACAGAAGTAGTTTTCGTGATAATTTTTGTGTCATCTGGAAAAGATGACACGAAGCTGTCTTCTACTTTTGTCTATCTGATAAGAGAATAAGGAAAAGCAGTGGTGTAAGGACTGTGTCCTGAGGAACAGAGTTTTTAACTATGCTTGGATTATATTTGACTGTTACTGTGTTCTGTTTGACAGACAATTGAATACCCATTGTCCTACTTTACCTGTTATTCCTATTGACCTCAGTTTATGGGTTATCATTCTATGTATCATTCTATGATCACATTTATAAAATGTCTTTGTAAAGGCCGCGCATACCCATGAAGGGCCACGACTCGTGAGGGGCGTGACGTGAGGGGCCACGACTCGTGAGGGGCGTGACGTGAGGGGCCACGACTCGTGAGGGGCGTGACGTGAGGGGCCACGACTCGTGAGGGGCGTGACGTGAGGGGCCACGACTCGTGAGGGCCACGACTCGTGAGGGACGTGACGTGAGGGGCCACGACTCGTGAGGGACGTGACGTGAGGGGCGTGACGTGAGGGGCCACGACTCGTGAGGAGTGTGATGCGAGGGGCCACGACTCGTGAGGGACGTGACGTGAGGGGCCACGACTCGTGAGGGGCGTGACGTGAGAGGCCACGACTCGTGAGGGGCGTGACGTGAGGGGCGTGATGCGAGGGGCCCCTCGACACACCCAGACTAGTCAAGGTTGTCTCCTGGGGTCCCAACAACCGCATCGCTCACTGGAATGTTTGGAAGCACAGATCACACGCCAAGTGCTCTTGATCATGTCCTTGTAGCGGTAGTGGTGGTGGTTGTGATGGTGGTTGTGGTGGTGGTAGCGGTAGTGGTGGTTGTGGTGGTGGTAGCGGTAGTGGTGCTAGTGGTGGTGGTAGCGGTGGTGGCAGTGGTTGTGGTGCTAGTGGTTGTGATACTAGCAGTGGTCGCAGTGGTAGACAACACAAACAGACCAGCATGAACTAGTGCCCTAAGGGTACAGATTAAAAACACTGCATTACCACAAACCCTCACTAAAGTCTCCAAATACCAGACACCATTCCAGCGTCTCTCAAGGACCTAGAGCAGTTCACACCCAAGATTACTATCCAAATTGCTCTCAAGTGTGAAATATTCCTTTGATTCTACCATCACATTATTTTGGCCTTGCTTTCCAGATATAAACTAAATCAGCACATCAAAAAGCTGCGTAGTTCTGTAACAAGTAAATTTGAAATACACTTGGGAATGTCACTTATGAGATGGAGTTTGACAGGCAGGCGTCAATCACGTCAAAGTCTCGGGAAAAATTCAAACTCCATCTCTTTCCATCCACCTTCGTTAAGACAGTTTCAAAGACCCCACTTTAACGCTGATCGTTCTGATTTTAAGTCAGTTTGAGTTGCCCGCCTCCCTGGACACCTACAGGCACTCCACCAGGAGGTACGCACCCTCCTGTGGCTGTGGTGGGTATGTGGGCCTGCGGCCCGCTCCAAGCAATAGCCTAGTGGACCAAACTCTCACAAGTCAAGCCTGGCCTCGGACCGGGCTTGGGGAGTAGAAGAACTCCCAGAACCACATCAACCAGGTATCAATCAGGTAACCCACCAAGGTACAACTCGCTACACTGAATAGAACAGTGGCAAAAACGAAAGATAAAATGACAAATAACAACAATATATTACAGGAACTTCAATGAAAGGACGTCAGCTTCACTAGACAGAGAGGCCGAAGACAGATGAGAAGCATCATTAGTTTAGGTTTCAATAAAAAGACTTCAACGGTGGTCTAAAAGTCTAGTCCATTCTCAGGGGCTGTAACGCGTACAATATTGTATTATTGTAACAGCCTCACAGACCAGGCAGTGGCCAGGGAAGGCTGGCCACAGGCTACAGGCTAAGGGAGCCACAGGCTAAGGGAGTAGAACTCTCCAAATTCTCAACAGGTAACTCCAACTCGTCAAATCTAGGCTAATTCAGTCACTAATACATGGCCAGTTTCCCCATGATGATGGCAGTTACCTGGAGGTGGTTCCCAGGATCAAAGTCCCTGTGGCCCATCAGGTGTATTTAGGCCAATGTAAATGGAGGTGAGAACATGTTGCAGAACCCTCAGAAGGCGAGCGTTAGCAAGGTGTGCAACAGCGAACATTGAATTCTTATGATAGTATTTAGCCTTATTTGTCTCGCTTAGCCTTATTTGTCTTATTATATAAATGTCTCCACGGTACTCCCTACAGTGTTCAAAGTTACAACTGTCAGGAGTGTGTGTGTTTGGTAGCAAGATTTCCGTACAATATTTGTTTTAACATTTTCTTGGCCAGATGCTGGAGTCTCCTTTAAAGACCCATGGAAGGACTCCTGGTCGGTTGTCGTCCAAAAGGGGAGAAGGTGCACGACAACGAGGGAGAAGTACACTACACATTGTCTTGTCCCACCGAGACAAGCTCTGCAGCAGGTGAGAGATGCTGTTTACCATTAGATTACTTGTGTCCAGCCAGGTACACGACAAGGGATAACTGTCATAGTCGTGTTGTATTATCTTGGTACTGCAAAAACAGCATGAAATATAGCTTGTATGCTCGTATATATTTCCTGTGGTCGGAGCGGTGGTGGTAAGAGGTAGTCGTAGTGCCTCACGACGATGGTGGTGATCGAGGAAAATATAGTGGTAGCAGTATGGTGATGATAATGGTAGTGGTAATCTGGTGCTCTGCAACCGACCGTCACTGTAAAGGCATCATACTTGTGTGCTATGAATGTAAGCACGCAAACTGTATGTTTTTATGTAATCTATATCTATAAAAAGAAATGTGTCCCGTTTTCCTGTCCAAGGCTGGAAGCCAGACGCTTTGGGGCCAACCCCACCCATCTTTGTAGGG
>WNGS01121620.1:0-13534 GCA_020271785.1 Procambarus virginalis
AATCATAGCCAGAAGGGCACATAATACAACAAATCAAAGAAACATAATACATGAAAAGGTATAGCCGAAATTACAAGAAACAGGGACATTTAGAAAACAAAGACGACATCGGCCTGAAGGGCGCACAAGAAACATCACAGAACAGACCAAAGTCCAAGACACACTGATACACACAGCAAGCACACGGACTATCAGGACTGCGCATACTTTTCCGGCCACTCTGCAGCCGGGAAAAGAGTACAATACGCCTCCCACATCACCAGGATTTCTTCCGTAATAGGGGGACGAAGGGTCGTCCGAGGATCGGGCATCGAAATCGGCACACCTTCAACAAAAATCTTGTCCTCTGGAACCCAGACAGTCGTGGGGCACCACGGAATAGGCATCACTCGCCTAGTAAAGCTAATATTTATAGGGTTGGTCTTCGAATCATACTCCACACCGTTGGCCAAGATGAACGGGACGGGCTTCCCCTTACAGGCGCGGGCAACGGGCAGCGCACTTGTAACCTCGGCAGCCCCACAGGGCTTCGCAGCAACCACCGGACGGGACACCTGCAGGGGCTCCTCTCGCCGAACATCCTTCTTGAGTACCAACACTAGGTCCCGGCCTGCACCCGCACCCCCCTCACCAACATCCGGAGGAGCAACCACCCCCCACTGCAGGGAACCGCCGACAGAAGACACAGGAGGTGAATCATACACACAATCCTTGGCATCAGCAGGTACATGGACGTCAGCGTCCACCACCTCAACTCCCGAGAACCCATCAGCGTCAAAATCCTCCACATCAGCCCATGCATTAGACGACCGCCTGGACAGCTTGGGCACCGGGCGCACATCCTCAGAGCCTGAAGCTGACCCAGACCCACGGGCATCACAAGCCGCACGTACCAACGCCCGTCTCATGACTGCAGCAGCCTCAACCGCAGGGGGAACCGGACCACACACAACCGGGGACCCCACAGCCACTTCAGCACCCAGCACAGCCGGGATCCGCGGCGATGAGGCAGGGCCAGGCGCAGCATCTGAAGACAGGTGAACAGGCGGTGAGGAGGGCGCAGCATACAGGCCCACCGGAGCAGCAGGGACAGGAGCAGGAGGATCCACCGAGAGCCTCGCAACAGCCTGAGGACGGCCGGCGACATCCGGGGAAACGTCAGGGGACGACGGGGGAGCCGCAACAACGAGCTGGACGGTCTCCGCATCCCCGGAGTCCTCGTCCAGGGGAAGCGGAGGGAAATCTTCTTCCCTAAAGAGGTTGACAGGGGCAACCGGAGCCGCCTCGCACCCGGCAGCCTGATGCCCCATCAAGCCACACCGGAAACAGGTCCGAGGCTGTCGGGCATAGTACACCCGTATGTAGCACCCCAGAAGCCGGACCGAAGATGGAATATCCGACCGCAGGCGCATCCCCAAGGTGCGAATGTTCGTCCGCCTCCCGGCATATCTCCCAGAGGATATCGTGTTGACCCTCACACTGATGACTGGCCCAAAGCGCTGGAAGTAACGCCGCAGAAGCTCCTCGGGAAACTCCAGGGGCGCCCCATGCACACTGACATAGGTCAGCGCACCACTCCGGTCTGATATTGAGACTGAGCCGGCACCCCCCGGCAACGACAACGAGCGTCCATCGTACTGACTGAGGAAATCACGGTACACCTCCTCCGTCGCCAGCTTGATGACAACACGACGAGCAGTCACCAGCTCAATTCCGTCGACGTCCAGCACAGGGACATGAAGCAAGTCGCACAGAACTACTGCTACTTCCGGATAACCAGCACGCCCAGAGAACTCCAGGCCCACGGAGTTCACGCGCTTAATCGCTGGAAGGGGACCACCCATGGTAAGCCCAACACCTGCCACGTCTGCACTCAGCCAACCAGGCAATAACACTGGGGGGGGGGGCAGCTACGCCCCGCCACCTGGCGACCAAACGGCTAACTACCCTAGCAGTCACGGAGGGACACGTCCGCACTCCACGGCTGCTCAGGGTCAACTCACCTTTCTCGCATTTTGTGCCTCAATGTCTAATCGTTGTTATCTCTCTTTAGCTTCAAGTTCTCTCTGTTGCGGTCTTTCTTTAGCCTCAAGTTCTTTCTGTTGAGCTTCAAGCCGAGCAAATTCTAACTGGGTTTCTACTTCAAGATGCTTTAAAGCAATCTGCTCACTTGTCTCTTCATTTACCTCATTCAGAAATTCTTCCCCCTAGTTCATTATCTTCTACTAGATGGGTCACTATCACTCTCACAATCTGTGCTTTATTCATTCTATTTTGGGAAGTTAACTCCAACTTAGTTGCCATACTTATTAAGGAAGACTTTGTTAGGCTTTTAATTCCCTCAAAGTCAGGATTAGCCACCTACAACTCAACTTGATCCTCCATTGTTAACTAGCACTTGGCACTTTCTCCTAATAATTTTAAACAGAATGGCGCTGCACTACGTACTTAATTGAATCGACACTGAAAATTTGCTTGGCCTCACTATGCAAACAAAAAAAATATGATTACTCACCTCTAAAATCGTGAAGTGTGTAAGTTGATGGTGAGTGGGTATAGTGAGAACACTTTTCACTGGGCTGGAAACACTGGCAATAATTTTCCTAGGTCACACTTTTCCTAGGAAGGCAGATTTGGATGCCACTGTGTTTAAGAAATTTAACCTTGTGACTAAGACCTGTAACTTGTAGATCAGAGGGGATCTTGTCAACAACTATTTCACTCGATTTGAAGTTTTCAGTTTTAACTGATCAGCTAGGTGTTGAGTAATAAAGGTCTTCTGCAAACCTTTTTTCAAAGATACCACGAGTGGAAATCCTAGGTTTCTTGTTGATTAATTTTAATATATCCGTGGGTAATGTAGTGGTATTACCTGTCTCGGTTGCAAGTATATTTATTTCCTGATGTACTTTACAATATTGTACAGATGTAGAATTGCCTGAATCTTTATGAGGATTCGTTGATTTTGATTGGGCACTACCACACAAGGTATAATGGTGTCTACCTTCGTGGCATTTGTTGCACACACGTAAGGTGATTGTACAGCTCTTATAGTCATGAGAACCCATGCACTGTGTGCATCTGTGTAATTCTTGAAGACGTTTAATCCTAGAATTACGGTCTGAGTAGGTACTACACTTATAAGTGAGGTGTTCCTCATTACAGAACACACTTTCTCTCTCCTGTAGGATTTGTCGTCTTAGCAGGCGTATCAACTACAGTTTCAGAGGGAGTTACAGAATACGTACCTATGTTACTACTCTTGTTTCTAGTAAATGAAGTAGTAGATTTGGATTTGTGTTTATAAGACTTAACTGAAGTCAATTTTGGTTTTACTAAATTCCCAGAAATAAAGCTGCTTGGGCACAGATTTAATTTTATCATGAGCCTTTAGCCTATTGATTCTCAATCCCTCAAATATTTGATCAAGAGAGAGAATCTCAGCCTTGTTATGCGAGCAGATTTCTGCTAAAATATTACTTGGAACTTTCCTCTGCAGTAGTAACTTAAGTAACCATTCAGAAGCTGATACATTCACTTTAGTACCTAAGGCTTTCACGAGAGACTCTACTTCCAACCTGAAGTTCTGAAAGGAGTCTGGTCTGTTACTGGGTGAACTCATATCTAGTAATACGTTGGGCGGATACATTATCCACCCAACGTTCCGTCTCCCAGGAAAAACAAGATCAGCAAAAGCTGCTAGACTCTGTTATTGTGTCGTCCCAAGATATACCTGTGGAACGTGAAGGTGAAAAGTGTGTTGAAATAGCTTAGGCTCTCATAAAAAACGAATTGCAGTTCATACTAAACAAAACAGACATTATTGCTGCCTACAGAGTAGGCAAAAAGAATGCATCAGGACAAAACCAGCAGAAAATTCGCCTGAAGCTGACTTCCCAGTCCTTGAAATCGCATCTTGTCCGGACAGCTGCATCCCAACGGAAGGGAATATACATCAACGAGTGCTTGACTAGGAAAAGAGAGCAACTCCTCTACCGCCTGCGTCAAATCCGTCATCAAAACCCAGAGGCGATTCATCAGTGCTTTGTTAGAGTTGGATTGATTAAAGTGAGAAAAACTGCAGAGGGTAAAATGTTTACAATTGCTAATGAAGAGAACCTCAACACTTTCCTCTCCCAATGTGGTTTGTCTCACCTTATTATCACTCTCAATGAATCAACTTATTTAACCCCCTTGTCACCTAGTGCGGGCTAGGTATCTTAAGTCTCCTTGTTTCACTTTTTAACTTAATTTTTAATTTACTCTTTACTAGTCTTTTACTGGACTTAATTAATTGAGTGCATTAATATTTCTTTAGGTCTTATTAATTATGCAGTCATAACTGTACTACTTATAGTTAATAATCATTTGCTTAAATTTGCCTATGTTTATTATTCAACTTTTTCTTTGATTTCTTTTATTACCTAGTTTGCCTAGCCTCGCCATACTCCCTTACTCCATTGTACCCCTGGCTTTGCCTGTGTCTCAAATTGCAAATTGTTACTTACAGTGTACCTGAGAATACTTGTAAGCAATCTACCTCATTTTTCTTTTTTGTTCATTTTGTTTTTGTATTGTATAGTTTGGTTTATATCTTTGTTTTGTATATCTATATCTTTTGTATTGTATAGTCTATGTTTATATGTTTTTTCTTTGATTTCATTTATTACATAGGTTGCCTAGCCTCGCCATACTCCCTTACTCCATTGTTCCCTTGTAAGCCCCTTGTAAGCTACCTCATTTTTTCTTTTGTTGTTCATTTTGTGTTTGTTTCGTATAGTCTTGTTTATGTATTTTTCCCCCTTTTATAGCTTAATTCTACTTTGTAATTTGCCATTCTTGCCTTGTTTTCCTGCAACCAGCCTTTTTATGCAGACAAGTATAGACCCAGAACTAAACCTCTTATCCACTATCTATGACAATCATCATTTTAATGATCTAAATTGCAGATATTTTGCAGCACAAGATGTAAACAATGTATTAACACATAATCACAATATCTCTGTAATCAACTTGAACGTTAGGTCCCTAGGTAAACATTTCGATGATGTTAGTGCCTTGATTGAAACTACTGACAACAAATTCTCTTTTATTATACTTACTGAAACGTGGTTGAAAGAGGACACTACTCAACTCTTTAACATGCCTAACTACTCGGCAATTCACAACTGTTGTCAAATTCAGAGAGGTGGTGGTACTGCTCTTTACTACCACCAAGAACTAACATGCTTAAAAGTAATTAGAACTAGAGACTGCTGTGGGGAATATATCTTCGCCAGCTTCAGACTCAAGGGTGCCGAGTCTGTCCTGTCTGTGGGTGCAGTCTATAGAATTCCTAACACTGATATGTCCGAATTCAACTCAAACCTTAGAAATCTAATACTCGATAACAGACTGAACAAAACCATCTAATTATCGCAGGGGACTTTAATATTGACCTCTGCGAGCCTGAACACCCTACTGCTGTTAGCTTCCTTAACTGTATGAATTCCTGCTTCCTCATACCCTTAATCACTAGACCTACTAGAATCACTGATAGTACTGCCACGACTCTAGATCACATCTGGACAAACATAACCTCTCCGCTTACTTCAGGTATAATCACCGATAGCACTACAGACCATTACCCCACATTTCTCTTAACTAACATTAGCAAACCACCTCTAGAGTCAAGGGAGTTAAGTTTTAGGCTGCACAATGAAACTGCATTAGGCAATTTTATAACTGCTGCTGATAATGTCAACTGGGAGTCGGAGTTAGGTAACATAGGGGACATCAACCTAGCAGTGCAATCTTTTCTTCAAAAAACTCTTAGCCTTTATAACACCCACTGTCCTATGCTTACAAAACAAGTCACAACCAAAAGGCTAAACAATCCCTGGCTTACAAAGGGAATACTTAAATCCATTAATAAAAAACATGACCTTGAGAAGAAGTATAGGTTAGGAATTGTCTCCAAAGAATTCTCAAAGAATTACTCGTTATTGCTATCTAAGATAATTAGACGAGCCAAAACTAAATACTACGAAGATAAATTTACCCAAATAAAGAGCAACATTAAAAAAACTTGGAGCACAATTTCACAAATATTGGGATCAAAGAAGATTTTAAATAACAAACCAACACTCCTGTCCAATAACGATGGTCAGCTTTCAGCCTCTGATTCTGCTATTGAGTTCAATAGGTTCTTCTCTTCCATTGGGTCATCCCTTGCAAATGATATTCCATCTTCCAGTACTGATGTTAAGGACTATCTTACAGGTAACTATCCACAGTCTCTGTACCTATAGCCTATTAATTCCACTGACGTCAACGAGGTAATCCTTTCCCTTAAAACCAAGTCTAGTGCCCTTGAAGAGATACCAACTATAATTTACAAAAAAAGACTCCAGAACTTTAGCCCCTGCTATTGCTTTGCTCTTCAACAAGTCACTTGAACTCCAAACCTTTCCAGATATTCAAAAAAAAAAAAGTGAGAGTAACCCCTGTACACAAATGTGGGGATCTCACAGATGTTAACAACTACAGACCTATATCAATCCTGCCTAACTTGTCAAAAATATTTGAGAAACTAATCTACAAGCAGCTTTACTCTTATCTAGCCAAACACAATATACTTAGCTCTTGTCAATATGGCTTCAGATCCAAAAAAGCACTAATGATGCACTTATTAGTATGATTAACTTGATTCATGCAGCTCTTGATAAAAATGAGTTCCCTGTTGGGTTATTTGTGGAGCTGCGTAAGGCTTTTGACACTGTCAACCACCAAAATCTTCTTCTTAAATTACATCATTATGGAGTCAGAGGACACTCCCTGCAATACCTCAAATCCTACCTTACTGACAGGCTCCAGTATGTTTCTGTGAATAATTCAATTTCTCCCACCCTACCCATCAACATTGGTGTTCCTCAGGGCAGCATACTTGGCCCTCTCCTCTTTCTCATCTACATTAATGACCTTCCAAATGCCTCCCAACACCTCAAACCAATTCTATTTGCTGACGACACAACCTTCATTTACTCCAGTCCTGACCCCCTTACTCTAAATGCCACAGTAAATACTGAGCTAAATAAAGTCCATCTTTGGCTAACTGCCAACAAACTCACTCTTAACATTGACAAAACTTTTTATATTCTGTTTGGCAATAAATCCTCTAATCAAATAAATCTCAAAATAAACAATACCCAAATTTGTAACAAATTATATGGCAAATTCCTTGGCATTCTCATTGACCACAACCTGAATTTCCAGGGACACATTCTAAATATATCAAAAAAAAGTTTCAAAAACTGTTGGCATTCTTTCTAAGATCAGATATTATGTACCCCGCCCTGCTCTGGTGACTCTCTATTACTCCCTCCTCTATCCATATCTCAACTATGGTATTTGTGCTTGGGGTTCTACTACCCAAAATCATTTACGTCCTCTAATCACTCAACACAAAGCTGCTATTAGGACAATATCCAACTCTGGCCCCAGACATCACTCGGTACCCCTACTCAAATCTCTGAATATGTTAGATATTAAGTCACTGCACATTCTCTCATGTGTATTATACATATATAAAACGCTGAACTGTAATGCCAATCCTGACCTCAAAAGCTTCATAGAAGGTTGTAACAGAACCCATGAGCACCACACCAGAAATAAATACAGTTTTGATATTCCTAGAGTACGACTTAATCAAACTAGAAATGCTTTACAAATCAAGGGACCCAGAATGTGGAATGACCTTCCTAACCATGTTGAAGACTGTACCTCTCTCAACCAGTTTAAGATAAAAACGAAGCTATACCTAATAAATTCCCTGCAACCTACCTTACCCCTCTATTGTCAACCAATGTCTGTTCTGTTTTAAATGACGCTGTTTTGTCGACCGAATTGTATTTGTGCTGCTTTTTCAGCCATGTTCCCCCCTTCTTAACTCTTTTTTATTTTGTTCTCAACTCATTTTGGTCCTTATGCTCAATTAGTATAATTAGTTTTTCATGCCCGAAACGCTTTGCGTAATAGTGGCTTTAGGCATTGTATGTACTAGCCCTTTCTATAAATCCATCACTCTCTGTAAAATCTCTTGTAACCAAGAGACCTTAACTAAATAAACATTTGATTTGTTTTGATTTGATTTGATTTGTAATTGATAATATAAGTTAGCTACACTTAATTCTTTGTTGCAGTAATTAATCACCAACAGTTGTATAGCTACATCATAATTACTCTCTGTGGGAGATAAATTGGTTATTACCTTCTTTGCTTCCCCTCTGAGAAGGTTTTGAAGGTAAGAAAATTTAGTTACCTTATTAATAGAGGTTTTAGATTGAATATGAATATTAAATGATGTCCTAACTGTTGTTGTTGTTAAAGATTTGCTACCTGGAATAAAAAGACCCAAGCAGCACGGGCTATGGTGAGCCCATCGATGTCCTAACTGTATCCCAATTTTCTTCATCCAGTGTAGCAAATGTAGGCAAGTCCAAGGAAGTCCAAAGAAGGAAAACGTGCATTTGCTTGTAATACACTGGGTTGAGATACAATTACATTTGGATTTACTTTATGTTTTCTACTAAATTAAGCAGAACATTAAATTTATCATGGATGTCATTTTCATACTGAGATGTTTCTGCTTTGGTTTGGTCTATTGCATCAGTATCAATGTCATCAGCATTCAGTACATTGATGTAAGACTCAAAGACTCAATCATAGACTAAACTTGTTCAAATTTAAGATCAGCTACTCTCAGAGATATTTCCAGCTGATGATAATCAACGGGAGTTGCCTTTGATAAGGTTTCAGACTTATTGAGTAGTCTAGTTAATTGGCCTTTAAGACCTGCTAATGATCTCTTTAGTTTTTCAGGAGAAACCATGGTGGCTTTATGTTCAAGTTTTGTGCAGCTTGAACAAGTGTTACTGAAGTAACTTGGATACTTGCTCATTTATTCGCGAGTATCGAGAAGATAGCCTAATATATTCTTGACTAGGTTATGCACTACCTCATTTGGCGATTGGGTTACCTACCTAATAATGAATAACTAACATTTGAGTAGTACTTAAATGTCACTACGGGAATACTTCCGGTTAGCTCATCAATTATCACCATCAGTTGGTATAGTGACATTCAGAAGCACTCCAAAAGTATACGAGATAATGGTAAATTACACAATTAATAACAATAGGTCCCACCCTGCTTAGGATCAGCACAATGGTAAATAAAATGCTCACCAGTACTGTCTAGTTCAGGACTAGTTGAAATAATTCCTACCTAGAAAATTAACTAAATAATTTAGGCTGAATTTTTACATGACTCAGTACAACTACAGTCTAAAATCCTACCCTTTTAGGCTTGGAATAAATATAAGTAATGGTGTAATAATGTGGGTATAATAGTGCTATGTTTTGGGATTTTTAATAATTTGTGATATATATAACCGGTGCACTTATAAACACAAGTGACATTTATAAGTATGTGCAGCTAAGTTTGGCTTCCTAGCCACAACCTTCTATGGTGGTTGATAGTATTAACTAACTTGTTGACCACATGAGTCCTAGACTCTCCTAACAGGTGAACACCATCTGGGGCCAAGCTCTGACTATATGGTCTAGGTGTGAAGTGAATATAAATGGCTTCCAGCCTTACTCTCTTTCTCAGCCGAAAATTTATATATTTAGTAGATTGCTGATAGTATTCACGACTCACTCCTCAACGATTATCACTTCTCAGTTGGCGAGGTTCCACTAATGTGAACACTACAGAGTTGCTAACTAGTTTGAATAAATTAATACTAGTTTTTAAGTGATTAATTATTTCAGCTGGATGACGAGTGGGATGGATGTCATTGCCACCTAAATATATTATGGTTAGATGGTGAGGCCATTCTAACGCAGGTGTTAATGTTGGATTATTATAAAAATTGTGAGCTGTTGCTCCTGGTGACCTAAAAATTCTTACCTCGGTGTGAGGTATAGGCCTAAGGGTTGTGGGTAATTGGCTATGACCACTAAGGCTACTTTATACATGGAATATTTGTAAAAAGTATTAATAGTAAATTTAATATGGTTAGGTTATAATTTGGGGCAGTCTGCTGACAGCTGTATATAATGAAAATATATTTATAGCCTATTAATGATAATGCTACCTAATTGATAGCACAATAATTAGGATTAGTAAATGATTAGTTAATCATGATAATTATATGGGACCAGCAATTTGGGTTAATATACTGGACCGTAAGTGTTTGAGAGATTTTACTGATTTGGGTGAATCAGTAATTATAGATTTAATGTTAATCTCATCCGGTTCGATGAGGACCAAAAAGAATGTGGGAAAGTCTGGATCAGAATAATAATAAAAGTAATCATTAAATTCGATAGCTATGAAGGACCACCCTTTTTTATTTAAAAAAAGGAAAACAATATTAAATCAATATATTGAAATAAATCCAAGAACTAGTACCTATGCATCTCTTATGAATTAATAATATAATGTGAGAACATTAAGAGGACTGTATATTTTAAATAAAATTTATGAGCAGACTGGCACACACTCTTTGGCGGGTTATATTAGTACAAATAACTAATGCATTAATCGTACAATGAAATAGACGCTAATATGCATCAAGGAATGCCATGAGATAGCAAGAATATCAATAATAATTATAGGGCAAATATAAATGGTTAGTAAATAAATATAATCTTAAATGGAAGATCAATAATCAACTAAATGTTAGAAATTGCTATTGATAACTATAACAGCGGCTTAGCTGTATGCAGAAATAGGAGCACACGTCAGAGGAGGCACATCAATAGGCTTGTCGCAACATGCAGTCCTGGGTCACGTGTGGAGGGGAAGATTATCTCTCCTCTTTTCGCTATGACACAACCTGAAAACACAGATAATATGTAGAGGTTGCCTATACCAAGATTAATATTCACCTATTTCTGAATGAATGGGAGTGTTGGTTATCTGGGGCTTAAACTCATATATTAAATTATTTGCTTATTGTATTTAAATAAATCGAAGGACCACCCACTTTTGAGAAAAGAGGGAAAACGAATAATAGTGATCATTAGAATGACACTAGAGAACCAGTGTCTATGGAAACTAATTCAATGAATAATCACTTGAAAATAATAAATGGACTGTATTATTAATTAAAGTCAAAGCCTCAAATATCAATATTGGGAGGGGGGTATTTCTAGAAGTTCATATATATCTAGGAACTAGTGTGGTTCGTCAGTAGTTCATTGTTGAGTTAATAACATAAAATCTAAACTAAAATAGATTCAAGACTATGATAACTCAAATATTGAATATTAAAGATTATGAATTACTGAGCAACAGTCCGAGCAAAACACATTAATTGCCAAATCATCATTTCTGGCAATAATTTATTCAATATAAAGATCCTATATGAATTATATAGAAATCAATAATGATATTAGATAAACTAGTATGAAAAAAATGTCTTAGCTGTAAGACGATTTCTGTAACGCCATTTCGTCATTCGTCCTCGTGGTCACAGGATCCCAATAAGAAAGAACCCGAAGTGAATAACACGACTGATGAGAAACAACTCGTCGACTCCTCGTATACACGCTGAAATCACAGAAATTTAAGTAGCATTTGATTAGGCTACGATTTATTTCAAATATTCATGAATTTAAATAAATGAAAGAAATCAACTAACGTTGTATGGTTGTTGGTTGTACATCCTAACGACAGACTACCCATAAATATACAATCTCGAGTGATGCATCAGTCTAGAAATGTATACTTAACATAAGCGTATCAAATACTGAAGTCTGCCGAATCGCGTCAGCCAGTCCCAAGCGTCCACTGCTGTGTATGTGTAATTACGGGTCGTGGCTTCAATTGTTGACGTGTTATTAACTGGCCGGGCACTATAGAACACGTGGATAAGTAATTGTTAACTGTTAACCGGGTATCAACGTAATTCTTGTCGATAAAAACTCCCCAGTCACTACCACGTGTCTCACCACTCTTCACGCCAGGGATGCCCATGTGCAATGGCGTCTCCGCCCTCCCTCAACCCGTTTCTCGCATTCACCACAGAAATTATTAATCACGAATAATTCTTTTCCGCGCAATTATGGATGTAATACGTTAATGAGAACTGGGTTGCAATTATAGGGACTTAAATATTATCATATTTTCGTTTAATGGTCTTAAACGAGAAATGGAGAAGATTTTATTCTCTCCATAGCATTCGAACGTAACAGATAAAAACTGTTACTAAATAATAAGTTCAGTTAATAACTCTCGGTTTTAGATTATCGGAGTCATATTATCCGTAGGTAATTATTACACGGAATACGGATAATTTTTAGAGAACCACATTCAGTTCTCTAACACATTGGTAATAAACGTGTCTAACTAGACATTATCTGATGCAATGTTGCTACTCGATTTCATGAGAATTCTAGCACTAATACGCAGATGTAATGGTTTAATTTATGTTGACACTACCGTTAGTGAGATTAATAACTACTGTAGTTAGTATATAATGATGATGATTTATTATATACAATAGTAGTTTATTAGTGTTGGAAATTTCCTACATAACTCCGGGGGGGGGGAGAAAACTCGGGTCGCAGTGCAATGTTGAGTACTGACGTACCTATTCCGAAGTTAGTATAAGGTTAGTATGTTAGTACGTTAGTACACACACAACGGATGTCCCGTATTGTCAAGGACATACAAGAATTTAAGTCTTGTAAAGGAACTCATGTTAAATGAAAACATGGAATTGTGAATCATCTAAGTTAATGACTACTAAAGCCTACAATATACTCCTTGGCTAGTGTCGCGATGACATGTAACGGTTATGTTACTAAGTCTTAAAGTTTTGCAAACTCATAGATGCTCTAGATGAATAATGTTATAGTTGATAGCCTACACAAACAAATTAAGAATTAAATCATACAATTTAAAGTAACTGAGAATCCACTGTGAGGTGAATGTCTTGGGTCATTGTAACTTGTAACTGATTTGTTACTTGACATCACAACACAGTATCATCATGATTACTCATTTTGGATGGGAAATTATTTGCTGTTAGTCAGAGCTATAATAGACTTGTAGTTTCCGTTTACATTGTTGAGCAGCTGCTCTAGGTGGGCGTGTGCTCGGTGGATCAGAATTGTTGTCCTTGGAAACTGTAGGTGAAGCTTGTTCTGATAAACACTCTCTTCTGTCTGCTAATTCGAGAGGTACCAACTTCTCTAATGTTTTTAGGGTAGTAGTGCCTCGGCACAAAACCCGTACTACTCTCAGGATGCCTTGGTGATCTGGTGGGACAGACAATTTTGCCTATAGCCATTCTGACCTGGATCCATCACTGTCAATTAGTACTAGGTCTCCTAGTTTAAGTTGAACTTTATTATATGGGCTCGAAGCTCCATAGTGGTACTCTCGTAGAGCGGTGAGGTACTCTTGAGTCCACACCTCATTCCACCTTTCAATTACTCTCGAGAGATGTTGGTAACTTTCTACTAAGTCACTCCTGGTTACA
>WNGS01121632.1:0-14627 GCA_020271785.1 Procambarus virginalis
CAGGTCTTTGTGTTAGGTCGTGAGATCTTCATTAGATATTTGTTTAAGTATTCTCTTTGTCACTGCTAATGAAATACCCATATCAATTTCTACCACTGGTTTTCTACAGGCTGTCTTTGCAAGCATATCAACAGTGTCATGCCTTGAGATGCCAACATGTGATGGTATCCATAGGAATTTAATTTCAAATCTGTTTTCTTTAGCAGCTAAAACATTCATTCGAATATCACTGACTATTTTCTGGGTGTCACTAATATGTGCGTTCAATGCCAGGAGTGCACTCTGCGAGTCACAGTATATAAGTCCACTGCCTTTGTCTTTTAAAAATTCAGTGGCAAGGTATATGCCTGCAAGTTCGGTTTGAGTTGTACTTGCCCAGTCATTGACGCGCTTCATTGCTGTATGTACGAGAGTAGATTGTTCAAATATATTACATGCACATCCGGTACATCGTCCACCTTCTTCTACAGAGCCGTCGGTATAGCACTGATACACATCGTTACCCAAACTCTGAGTACTTTCAGTGATGCTTTTCAGTGTTAACTGTTTTAATAATGTAGAGTGCACACTATCTTTCTTGGGCGCATTTACAAAATCAACTGATAAATCCCAGTTATCCCATGGAGTAATTGGTTGATTAATCATTATTGAGTTGGGTACATATTTAATATTTTGATGGAGTTGGCTACCTTATAGAACCAATATACATAATCAGATTTCGTTCTTCTTCTATAGACCTCAGGTGAGTGCAGCATATTAGAAAGTTTAGCTTGAAACTTCATGTGTCCTAGATCTACTCAATGCCTTCACGCCGAAAACTGTGCTAATAGACAAAATTCTCTCACTTATGGTAGGTAATTTTAACTCTGCTCTCATATTAACTATTCTCGTGGACTTTGGAGCCCCAAGGATGAGACGCATAGCTTCGTTTTGCAAGGTTTCAAGAGATTTCAGCTCTTTGTCAGTATACAGTGTGAGATGTAGAGCATTGTAGTCAATCACAGAGCGTATAAATGATACATAAAACATTCTAGCAAGTCTCACGTTAATTCCATGATTGACACCAACAAGGACCCGCAAGGGCTTTAATCTCTCCCACAGTCTCCTCTTGAGAGAAGAAAGGTACCCAGGGTCGTTAATAGGGACACCAAGGTATCTGTAAGACTCGCAGTTCTCAAGTGCTCGCCCATCTATATGATAATTGGGTGGTGGAATACCACATGAATGAGGGCACGAGTTTTCTGTACAGAGATAAGGAGGCCACATTCCTCAGCTCTAGTAGCAAGCATCGAGCAGAACTTGCATTCTAGGCTCGGAGGCAGCCTGTAAACATATATCATCAGCATAACAAATGACAGTGTCTTCATTATTAGTTGGAAGATCTTTAATAAGTTTATGCATCAGAACGTTGAACAACAGGGGGCTGAGGACCCCTCCTTGTGGAGTTCCCAGTTCAAAGTGTTTGCTCTCTGTGCTTTTAACACACCATTAAACAAACATATGCTGTTCGATTAGACAAATAGCCCTTTATCCATTTCAGTATTTTCCTTGTATTCCCAGCTCGGCAAGCTGTTCCAGTATGATTTCTCTGTTGCTGTATCAAAAGCTGCTGCTAGGTCGATGAAGACTGTTTGAGGGGAAGCTTCAATATGTGCGAAGTATTCAGCAAAACAGTGTTGTGTACTGAGCCCAGGCATAAATCCAAACAGTTGAGGTGACAGGTGCCCCCTGTATACGATACATGAGTCTGTTAAGAACAATACGTTCAAGCACTTTACAGACACACGATGTTAGAGATATGGGTCTATAATTATCTGAGTGTGGTTGGGGATGGGAACAATGACACTCTTTGTCCAAGCATCAGGTAATACTCCTTCACGTAAACTCATTCTGTACAGCACTAACAGTGGATTACCTGGTACTTGTGAGACTAATCTCAGTAGACTGTAAGTAATACCGTCCTCTCCAGGAGCAGTTGATTTTCCCATCTTTAGTGCATGATTTAATTCCCATTCAGTTACATCATTAAGGGATGGTGTGGGTGGTGTGGGGATGGTGTGGGTGGTGTGTGGGGGTGGTTGTGGGTGGTGTGGGGGATGGTGTGGGTGGTGTGGGGGATGGTGTGGGGGATGGTGATTCTTGCATCTCAGATTATTATCGACACCAAAGAGCATGAAAGATATTATAATGAAGCACCGCACAACAAAATTCAAAAGATTTTGGTACGGTTTTACAGTAGGCTACAGGACCAGCACTAGCAAGGACTCCCTTCATAAGGTCAGGTGCAATGTTTTATAATGCTAATGTGTCCTGGCATATGTAAAAAAAAAAAAAAAAAAAATTAAGAAGGTCGTTGGGGCCAGACGGATGGAACGAATTCCGCACTGGAACGAATCGGCTTCGCCCATATAGTTCGTTCAAGTGAGGACACACTGTACCAGTAATTATGTAATAACAAATATATAAGTTTCCTAAAAACAATGTGCACAGGTTGAAGTTTCCTAAAAAAAATATTGAGTTTTTTCCCCTCTTGGCGGCCTACGTAACGTGCTATAGCTGCCCCAAGTGGACCCGTCCAACACTGGTCAACCCATGTGCTCCCGTCCTTCGTGTTATACCACAGTGCCGCACCATTAGTGAAATATTTTTTTAAATAACTTTTTTATTTTCATAGTAACTTTGAACATTTTTGGCCAAGACTATGTCTGGTAGCAGCATCAATCATTTTGGAGGTGTTAAGAGGAAGAAGGTTGTTCTAACAATTAAAGACAAGTTACATGTTATACACCTCAATCAGTGAGGCGTCACAGGCAAGCCAAGCGCCTTCAGCAAGTGAGGCGTCACAGGCAAGCCAAGCGCCTTCGGCAAGTGAGTGTCACAGGCAAGCCAAGCGCCTTCAGCAAGTGAGGCGTCACAGGCAAGCCAAGCGCCTTCAGCAAGTGAGGCGTCACAGGCAAGCCAAGCGCCTTCAGCAAGTGAGGCGTCACAGGCAAGCCAAGCGCCTTCAGCAAGTGAGGCGTCACAGGCAAGCCAAGCGCCTTCAGCAAGTGAGGCGTCACAGGCAAGCCAAGCACCTTCAGCAAGTGAGGCGTCGCAGGCAAGCCAAGCGCCTTCAACAAGTGAGGCGTCACAGGCAAGCCAAGCGCCTTCAACAAGTGAGGCGCAAGCAAGCACAGCAGCTGGCAATCAAAACTAACTTTGCTTAATGAACTGTACAGTAATTTTAAGTGTTAATTTTAGTGTTGTGTTAGTATAGGTTACGTAAATTAAGAATTCTTAACTTCAAGATGTGTGGCATCAATCAAGAAGACGAACACCAATAAGGTAAGTTGAGGTTTCTAGTTGAATATTTAATAATTATGCAGGCGATGAGTCACAATAATGTGGCTAAAGTACGACTTGAGAATGGTCCAGGACGGCCTGAAACGTCATCGTCCCTTCACCTTTTAATGCAGTAATTATATGTGGCAAGGCAATTCAATTATGTTATTTGTAGTATAAAAATAGTTGGAAATGGTCACTTTTGGACTCGGAGGTGAAAAAGTACCATTATCCGGAACGTGTGAATATCCGGCTGGGGGTCCTTCCCATATATTCTGGATAATCGAGTGGAGACATTAGTTTACTGTAAAAAAAATCATCAATGTGGCATTTGAAGTATGCGGCAAATTTAAACCAAAAAAAAAATTAAATCTAAATATATAAAATTTATGAAAATTCCATTCTGAAGGGATTGTAGAACAGACAGCTAAGTACACAATATATCAAAATAGTGAGACTCGGTTAAAAATTGTAATTTTAGAGGCCTCTCAAAAGTTGAAATTCTGGTTTTAGAGATAATTGAAGTTGACATTTTCAACAATGAATGATAGTAATTTAAATTTAATTGTATATTTAAAAAGAAATTGTTTGGCATTCATACTCGAATATGTGAAAGTTGCATTTCAAACACATTTCAATATGTGTTGAAATTAAGTAAAGAAAAAATAACCCCCAAAAAACACAATATATATACTGATAATTATAATACAGTACTGTACAGTGATACCTCGGATTACGAGCGTTCCTGTTTACAAATTTTTAAAATTACGAGCAGGATTTGCTCGGAAAATTTACATCGGAATACGAGGGTGTTGATACGCGTACAGGCCGACTTAGTGCATGGTGGCACGGCGATCGCCCCTCAGTTTACCAGTGCCTCACGCCCAGTGACTATCCCGCCTGAATTTTTCCTCAGGATTTACAGTATTTTGTTAGATTTTTGGCCATTTGACCATAAAATTTGTTATTATATATATATCTCACTATGGGTCCCAAGAAAGCCAGTGGTTAGGATCAAGGCAAGAAATCGCATGTGAGGATAACAATAGAGGAAAAACAAGAGATCATTCGGAAGCATGAAAATGGTGCACGTGTTGTTGAACTTTGTAGGCAGTACAACAAATCAACGTCAACGATGTGCACTATATTTGCCAAAAAAAAAGGACATTATGAGTGCTAAAGTGGTAAAAGGCATAAGAACAATCACAAAACAAAGACCACAAATACTTGAGGATGTGGAAAAGTTGTTATTAATTTGGATACACGACAAGGAGTTAAAGGGAGATAGTGTTTCAGTGGCCATCATTTGTGAAAAAGCCAGGGTATTGCACGAAGACCTTGTAAAGAAAACCCCTGAAACAAATGCAGATACGATAGACTTTAAGGCAAGCAGGGGATGGTTTGAAAAATTTAGAAAAAGAAGTGGTATCCATAATGTTGTGAGACATGGGGAGGCTGCCAGCTCAGACAAACCAGCGGCTGAAAGAGATATTGAAGAATATGAAGAGTTTGCAGAGGCTGAGGGATACCTACCACAAAAAGTGTTTGTGATTAGAGAGGACTGTTCTGGAAAAGATCGCCTAAGAGGACATACATTATCAAGGAGGAAAAATCACTGCCCAGACACAAGCCTATGAAAGATAGGTTTACACTTGTGCTGTGTTCAAATGCAAGTGGCAATTTGAAAATTAAACCCTTGCTAGTGTATCATTCTGAAAACCAAGGGTTTTCAAACAGTATAAAGTGCAGAAAACCCAAATGTGTGTGATGTGGAGGGCTAATAATAAGGCATGGGTGACTAGGATTTTTTTTCAGAGTGGGTGAATAAGTGGTGTGCCCTGCCATAGAAAAATATCTGCAGGAGAAACATTTGCCACTCAAGACCCTGCTTCTCCTCGACAATGCTCCTGCTCATTCTCCAGGCTTGGAAGATGAATTGTTGCACAGATACAGTAATTTTCTCACAGTAAAGTTCCTTCCTCCTAACACCACTTCTCTAATTCAGCCTATGGACCAGAAAATCATAGCAAATTTTAAGAAACTTTATGAACGGGCACTTTTCCAGAAATGTTTTGAAGTGGCTGAAGCCACAAACCTGAACTCACCCTCAAAGAGTTCTGGAAACACCATTTTAACATTTGTAGTGCTTTAAAACTCGTTGACAAAGGCCTGGCAAGAAGTGACTCAAAGAACCCTGATCTCTGGCTGGAGAAAATTGTGGCCTGAATGTGTGACAGACCTAGACTTTGAGGGGTTCGAGTCTGTAGATGATGTACCTATTGTTGAGGAAATTGTTACTCTGGGCCAGCAAATGGGCTTGGAATTGGATGATGGTGATGTGGAGGAATTGGTGGAAGAACACAACGAAGAACTGACCACTGAAAAACTCCAAGCCCTTCAAAAGGAACAGCAAGAAGACCCAGCTGAAGATGTTTCTCCAGTGGAGGAGGATGAGGCAGTAGCACATGTCCCTTCCACAACCATTAAGAAGTGGTGTCAGATGTGCGAAGAAATGCAAACTTTTATTGAAACGACTCGCCCAGAGAAAGCTGCAGTAGGCCGTTGCATAAATCTTTTTCAATGACAATGTGATGCCTCACTACAGAGAAATCTTACGAAGAAGGGAAAAACAATCTTCAATGGACCACTTTGTTGTGAGAAAATCGAGCAGTGAGCCACAACCAAGACTTAGTGGTTTGCAGGCAAAACATGCCAGGGAATGCACCCCAGAGAGGTCTTCACTGCCTGATGTTATAATGGAAGGGGACTTCCCTTCCAAACAGTAACACCTCTCCTCCACCCCCCTCCTCACCATCTTTCATATGCCAACAGCAGTCATCTTGAGGTTATCTTGAGATGATTTCGGGGCAAAGCGTCCCCGCGGCCGTCTTCGACCAGGCCTCCTATTTTGTTACACACACCCCAGGAAGCAGCCCGTAGCAACTGTCTAACTCCCAGGTACCTATTTACTGCTAGATAACAGGGGTATCAGGGTGAAAGAAACATTTTGCCCATTTGTCTCTGCCTCCACCGGGGATCAAACCCGGAACCTCAGGACTACGAATCCGAAGTGCTGTCCACCCAGCTGTCAGGTGCCAAGGTGTCATCAGCAAGGGTAAGTAATAACTTGAATATACTTTTGTAGTGTAGATTTAGATGAATTAGGAATAAAATTTAGTTTGAAGTGAGGTTTTTGGGTAGTCAGGAACAGATTAATTCATTTCCCATTATTTCTTATTGAGAAATTAGCTGCGGTTTACAAGTTTTCGGATTAAGAGCTGTCTCCAGGAATGGATTAAACTTTTAACCCTTACACTGCTCAGGGGTCCTGGGGACATTTACACCCCTGTGCGCAAGAAAAAAAAAAATTCAAAATTTTTTTTTCGTCTTCTAAACACGTTAATTTGTGTCCCCTGAGCACGGGAAAAATAACAAAAAAATCATAGGTGACATATTTTGGGCGCAATTGACCGAAGAAGTCTGGCAAAAAGTGGGCGTTGACAGAGCGATCGTCAGGGCCGGTCAGCGTCACCCGCGCTGACAGATGGGAGTTGCCACAAAGATATTATTACCTAATTGTTTCAATGTCTCCGATTGATTTTTTTTATTTTTTTTTTGCAGTAATATTATTCAACAGTGTGTATTGCAATATATTTATATAATAAAAGTGGTGAATAATCGCTATACTCAAAAGTATGGTGTGCATATTTGTGATTCTATTATTATGTTTATAAAACAATAAACAAATAGTTTTGCTGCTATTACACTATACACAGGTTTTATATAAGTATCTGCATGTTTTGATCACCATAACAAACCACTAAGTTGGTATTGAGAGTCGAAAAGCAACGAAGAGTTACCGCCACACACCAGCCAGCCACTCGCTGCCACTCCCTCAACACACGCACTAAACTTTCTTCCCCAACAATACCATTTGTGGTGTTATTACACTATATACAGACGTTATATATATGTATGTATATATTTTGTTCACCACAACTGTACAGCTAAGCTGATATAGTTAGTTCAGGCACTAAGAGTGATCGCTATACACAGCTGGTGGCTGGCGGCTCCCTCACTCATTCAAGGTCACACACACTAAACTTTCTCCCCCAACAACACTGTTTGCAGTGTTATTACCCTATATACACATATTATATATAAATATCTACATGTTTTATGCACCGTAACTGTTCACCTAAGCTTGTAGTGCGCCCAAAGAGCATAGTGGCCACTCTCTAAACAGCTAGACAAATCGTGCAGACGACGTCACCTCCGTCACCCAAATGGCTCCTCCCAGCATAATCCTTTTGCTGTTATTACACTAATACACACATTATATATAAGTATCTACATTTGTGTTCACCATAGAGAACCAATGAGCTGGTATGGTGAATGTAAACAATAACAGGTGGCCACACAGTCAGTAAACGATGCTGTCTCCCTCCGTCTCTCAGCATCACTCCTCCTACAGCGCTAATTATTACAACAATCCTGCTATTATCACAACACTGGTTATTTATATCACAGTCAGGGGTCATCTGCAATATTGTCATCGCTAAATAATAACAATTATATATTTATTTTGACATTTTTCGGTGATGCTGTGGTCACAAGCTGAACAGCAATGCTGCTCGCTCATGCTGCGTGCGCCAGCCTTGGTCGCTCCAACAGTACTGTGCCTCTCACACCTGAGAATATTGCCCACGATTTTTTTAAAAAATGGCTTCTGTTTACAAGAGCCCTGAGGAAGCTAATATGAACCCTGTGTAGCCTGGGTTCATATTACATCCGTTCGCTCAATAGGCGGCGCTGATTTTCTAGGTGCCACCTCACCAGAGATCAGCCCCAGCTACCTCTCGAGCTACTAGGACAAGAATCTAGCATTTCTGGCTGGTATAGTCCTGTCACTACTAGATGGCGTCGTCCAAGTTGTGGGGGTTTCGGGAGCGGACTCACAGATGGCGTTGATGTCGCTGCTCCGTGCTCCGACGGTAGAGTCGGGTTCGTAACAGTTGCTTGGGGTTTGTGCGGGAGCCTGAACTTCGCGAAGATAGTCTACTCGCCGGCTCGGGTTTGGCTTCGTCGGCTGTTCTGGTTCCTTCGGGGACGTCCCTTCCCTTGGTTGTTCCAGGACCATCATCTTATGCCTAACACTGTCGCCTCGTATCGTGCGACGCTGGTGGAGCCGCTTCAGCTTGCTTTTGGTATTGATGTTACATCTGCGCCGTTTCGTAAGCTGTCTCGTGCGTTGTTTCACCTCAGGCCTGCTCATGCGCCGCCTGAGCTGTCCTGGTCTTTGGATGGAGTTCTCTCTTTTCTTTCTTTTCCTTGGTTTGTTGTGGGCCCATCGGTTCAGGATTGTTTCTCCAAGGCTCTTTCTGTTGGCATTGGTCTCTGGAGGTCGGGTTGAGGAGCTTCATGCTCTCCTCTCCTCCTCCTCTGGCACAGGGGTTTCTGATCTTTAGGGCTTCATGATGGGTTTGTCCGTCTGCAGCCGTCTCATTCTTTTCTGGCGAAAAACGCGACTGCGGCTTGCAGTCGAATGCTGTGACTGCTGAATGCGTTATTTTACGTGTTTAAACATCTAGCTGCAGAACTGAAGGGTGGATAGCCAGCATGGGGGGTCTGGGGCTCCCCCTTCCCCCTCCCGGTGAGGGGGGAGCTGCGCAGACAGCGGCGTAGCGATGTGTGACCTCATGCTCATTTGCTCGTTTCTTTTAGGGGAGTTCTATCCACTTGTTGGGCTTTTGGTAGCAACATTTTCACCGGAATATGGGTTTGTTTCGGGATGCTTACCTCTCTGGGTGCCTTTTTTGAGGTTATCTTGGAGATGATTTCGGGGCTTAGCGTTTCCACAGCCCGGTTCTCGACCAGGCCTCCTTTTTGTTACACACCCCCCAGGAAGCAGCCCGTAGCAGCTGTCTAACTCCCAGGTACCCATTTACTGCTAGGTAACAGGAGCATCAGGGTGAATAAAACATTTTGCCCATTTGTCTCCGCCTCCACTGGGGATCAAACCCGGAATCTCAGGACTACGAATCCGAAACACTGTCCACTCAGCTGTCAGGCACCCTTTGTCTGCCTGACCCGGTCGATGGCAGACATAGAACGCTCCCAACCACACAGGCTTTTCTATAGGCCATTGCTCCCCCATGCCTCTCGGAGGGGGCCAGGTTCTGGCTAGTGGTCCCTGGTAGGCCCACAGAACTCCATACACATGACTGATGACAAAGTCTGACACTAGCATATCAGCCTGGTAAAGCTCCGGGGAGCCTCCGGGTGTCACCCAGAAAATGGCGTTTCATTACATTCAACGCTGGTTTTTAGGTTCCTTTTCAAAATAAACGTGTGGTCAGTTATTCATTTACAGGATGAATTCATTACAGATTATTCATTACAGATTTACAGGATTTACAGGATGAAACAATTATTAAGCAAAATTCTTTGTTTTCTTATTAAATACCTTTTATAGTATAGGCAATAGGTATGTTTTCCCACGGACCTGCGCCGGGCCATGTGTCCACATTGTTTACTGTAAACTCGAGCGGCTGAGACAATGTCTCAGAATATTAGCCAGAGAAAATCAGATTCAGACAAGAAAAGATAAATTGATGATTTCAACGGTTTGTGAAAGCACCCACTGGGAATTCAACAAGTCATGCAGCATCCGCTGGCAACGAGTGCCCTACAAACCATGCTGCACTCGCCGATGCTGAATTCCCATCAACAAGTTGTGCAGCCTCTGCCGGCAACGAATGCTCTGCAAGCTATGTTGCACCCGCCGATGCTGAATTCCGATCGACAAGTCGTTGAGCATCCGCCGGCAACGAATGCTCTGCAAGCTATGCTGCACCTGCCGATGCTGAGTTCCCATCGACGAGTTGTGGAGCATCCACCGGCAACAAATGCTCTGCAAGCTATGCTGCACCCGCCGATGCTGAATTCCCATCGACAAGTCATGCAGCATCCGCCGGCAACGAATGCCCTACAAGCCATGTTAGACCTGCCGATGCTGAATTCCCATTAACAAGTCATGCAGCCTCCGTTAACGATATAAAATATGATTAAAAGGCATATAAATTAGTGTAAAAAGTGTTGACAAAGTACAATATTTGTAAGTGTTAATGACTAAGCCTTGACAAAAAGATACTGTACAGTGTAAATATACAGTAGAAATTTTTTCAATTGTGAATTAGAATTAGAACATGTGAATTAGTAGTAAGGCTAGCTGTTGTGTGAAGTGAATGCCTGAAAATAAGTGTACATACTGTATGTACCCTGTATACAGTACTGAACAATATAAAACAAGCATTGCAGAGGATGACGTAATCTTCACAGCTTTGTAATCTTCAGCTTCATTAAAAGTAAGTCAATTAACCAATTTTATTACTGTATACTAATACAACATACTGCTTTCTTTCAACAAAAGCTACATATTAGTCTCTGCAAATGTATATTCTATCATTAGCAGAGAAAAGGTGAGCTCAAAATATTTCGTCTTGGCTAGCTCTTAGTTACATAGTGACAAGGCTCGATCGCCATTATATGGCATGGTCGATCGCCATTATATGGCATGGTCGATCGCCATTATATGGCATTGTAGACTATACTTGCTTGGAGTTACTCCAAGCAAGTATAGTCTACAATCATCAGCAGATTTCCTAGAATTACTCAAATCTACCCAGCCCGATGGAATCATTGCTTCCCTGGACGTCGAATCCCTATTTACCAACGTCCCAGTCGACACAACCATAGGAATGATACTGGACAGAGTATACAGAGATGAGAGCACCCCCAAATTAGAATACCTGAGCCACACTTGAAGAGTCTTTTCGAAACATGTACAAAGGAAGCCCCTTTCATCAGTCCACAAGCAGACATGTATTTACAAATAGACGGAGTAGCAATGGGCTCCCCCTTAGGAGTTTTATTTGCTAATTTTTATATGGGAACCATCGAAGACATAGTCTTCAGTAGCAGACAAAAACCAACTGTATATTGCCGTTATGTAGATGACATACTCATAATAGTAAAAGACTCAGATGAACTAATTGACCTAAAAAGCCATCTAGAGGAGAGTCAGTACTCCAATTTACACATGCAAATAGTGAAAATAACAGTCTGCCATTCTTGGATGTACTAATAACAAAAACAGGACCTCTTTAAGCACCAACGTATATACTAAGCCCACCAACATAGGATTATGCCTGAACGGTAGAAGTGAGTGCCCCCCAAGATACAAAGCCAGTGTTCTCAATGCTTATATTCGTCAAGCGCTTACCCACTGCTCTGAATGGAGCAACGTGAGTAGAGAGTTTGAAAGAGTAATTCGGTATTGGTGAACAACGGATATAGCAACGCGGAAATAAGCGCTGCTATATAAAGACACTTGGACCGTTGTATAATCCTGAACCTAGAACAGAAACCACAATACCTCCAATAAAATTATATTACAAATCAACCATGCACAGTGAACATATAAAAGAGGAAAGAATTATGAAAGAAATAATCCGTAAAGGAGTAAAAAGCATTACTCCTAACCAAAACATAAACCTGATAATTTCTTCAAACCAAGAAGACTTCCGAACTCCTTATCAAAAACAGCCTGAAGTCGACAGAGAACCCTCTACAGCAGTCAAGCGTTGTATACATGTACACTAGCCCCCACGAAGGATGTAACCTTCAATCTAAGTATCCACTCAATTTAACGGCCTCTTTTATACCGATCTGCCGGTATTAACGACCGGTTTGGAGACCGGTATCTGGAGCCTCCTATACCGGTCTGGCGGTCGATATTACAGACGGTCGGTATTGGGATTGTTGTGGCACAGGCGTCCCCTCGCATGGCAACCAGGCCACCGACCTGGATCGTCCAGAGTCATATATTACATCTTAATTTTCTTTTAAAATGATTCAGTTTAATGAAGAAATTCTAAATTATTATTAATAAAATATTTTGAAACAGTTTTTGTTAAGCAAAAGTCTTTGTTTTCTTATTAAATACCTTTTATAGTATAGGCACTAGGTATTTTTTTTCCCACGGACCTAGAATGTGCTCCGCCGCGCCATGTTCCCATTGTTTACTGTGAACTCGCGCGGCTAGCTTCAATTGTGAAGGATATTACTGAACTGTTAATTGTGATCTTTTAATTTACAAAATGCCAAAAGTTACCCAAAGGAAGCGCCTGACGGTTGCACAGAAGCTGGAGTTAATTAAGAAACTCGATAAAGGATATTCTCATGCACGAGCAGCAGCAGAGTTTAACATCGGAAAAGTACAGTAAGTGACATCAAGAAACAGAAGGATACTCTATTAAATATGTGAGCACAACAGAGTGTGCTACTTCTGGTGCTGCATGTTCAAGAAAAACAGTAAAGTCTGGTCAGTATCCACAATTGGATGCTGCAGTGTATAAGTGGTTTATTCAGCACCGCACAATTGGCATGGCAATAAGATTTGAAGAGCTTAAAGTTGCAGCAAGTAAACTTGCCATTCAATTAGGTATAAAAGATTTCAATGCAAGTGATGGGTGGGTTGGAAGATTTAAGGCTCGTCATAACATTTCAAACACCAAAAAAATTTCTGGTGAGGCGTCAAGTGCTGATCCCACTAATGTTGATTCATTCAAGGCTAAATTAAACGAGTACATTGTCAGTAATAATTTAAGCAAATATCAAGTATATAATGCTGACGAGACTGGTTTTATGTGGCGAGCTGTACCAAGTACATCCTTAACCAGTAGGATGCAGGAAAATATTCCTGGACGAAAGATAAGCAAGGAACGACTCTCAGTCTTGCTCTGTGCTAATGCTGATGCCTCTCACAGGACAAAATGTGCCGTGGTAGGCAAGTCTAAAAATCCTCGAGCCTTAAAAAATAATGCAGGGCACTACCCGTAATATATTACAGTTCTAAGAAATCATGGTTTAATCAAACAATATTTACGGACTGGTTTGAAAACCACTTTTGCAAAGAAGTTAGAGAATTCCAGATCAACAAATGTGGAATAAAGGCCAGTGAGGTTAAGCATTATTGCTGCTAGATAATGCCCCTGCTCATCCCATTAGCAAGTTAATTTCAAGGGATGGCAGAATAAAATGCATGGCACTTCCACCAAACACAACATCCTTGATCCAGCCCATGGACCAAGGTGTTATCCTTGCTGCTAAACGTATGTACCAACAGCAATGCTTGAAGATGTTTTAGTTGTTTTACCTAGCGAGGAAGATGAATTGACAGGAAAGGATACAAGGGCTCAAAGAACACTAGAAAATCTCAAAAGTACACAATCAGGGAAGCAATATTCCACTGGGCTAGGCTTTGGAATAAAGTGAAAGAAACACACTAACAAATTCATGGAAGAAACTGTTAACAGAGAGGCCTAGATGTGACGCAGCAGTATCTGATAGTGAATTCGAAGGTTTTGAAAATGAAGCCAATGATTTTGAAGGGTTTGAAGAAACGATCCGAACAATGTTGCTCCAAGCTGGTCAGGGTGTACAAGTGAATGATATCAATGAATGGTTAGAAAATGATTACGATCCTGGTTATGAATTGTTAACTGAAGAACAGATTGCACAAAGTGTTCTCGGAAATGACTCTGATGACTCTGATGACTCTGATGATGACTCGGACGATGTTGGTGAGGCTCTCCTAGAGGTGTCGGATATCAGAAAAGATTGGAACAAATTGAGGAACTCATTGAATATTCAAGAAAAAGTAAACATGAGGTTGTTGGAAATTTTTATGTACACTTTACAGCCTTTAAGCAATGTCTCAGAACGTTAGCCAGAGAAAATCAGATTCAGAAAAAATAGATAAATTCATGATTTCAACGGTTCGTGAAAAATCTTCGTCGACAGCCATGCTGCACCCGCCGATGCAGAATTACCATCGACAAGTCGTGGAGCATCCGCCGGCAACGAATGCTCTGCAAGCCATGCTGCACCCGCCGATGCTGAATTACCATCACAAGTCGTGGAGCATCCGCCGGCAACGAATGCTCTGCAAGCCATGCTGCACCCGCCGATGCTAATTCCCATCGACAAGTCGTGGAGCATCCGCCGGCAACGAATGCTCTACAAGTCATGCTGCACCGCCGATGCTGAATTCTCATCGACAAATCATGGAGCATCCGCCGGCAACGAATGCTCTACAAGCCATGTTGCACACCGATGCTGAATTCTCATCGACAAGTCGTGACGAGTCATCCACTAACGTATAAATTATGATTGAAAGGCATATAAATTAGTGTAAAAAGTGTTGATAGAGTACAGTATTGTATTGAAATTCTTTTCACTTG
>WNGS01121640.1:0-12244 GCA_020271785.1 Procambarus virginalis
GGTCTGGATAAGTGTGGTTTCTTTGTGAGCGGGCAGCTGGCTGTGCGAGGCCTCTCTTGATGATGTCATTTGACTTCTTTATGTCTTGCAATCTTACCCTGTGATTACGACATACCAGACCATGACGACCATATTGGTCTGCCATCGCAGTTCCGCAGATGCACCTATGGTCGGTGAGGATGGGGCGGCAAGGCGAAGGGCAACTCCAATGCGGAGAGCGTCATGACTGAGGCGAGTTCCAAGGGCTGCATTGGGCACAGCAAATAAAAAATCCCCGGCGTGGGGTGCTGTTACCGCTAGGAGGCGGGCTTTGTTTTCAGCATCAGCGTTGTCAATCATTGCTGTGACAGTCTTTTCCATTATGGGGCTATCCCAGTGGGCCTGCTTGTGGTCTTTTGGGACTTGTGGTCGGGTTGAGGGTGTGCAATAGTGTCCCATTGTCTGGCTGCTTCGATGAACGTTTGATCATGAGTTCCCTGTCTCTCTCATACGCTCTGGTAGGATCTGCCCTACCAACTCGTTGGCTGCTGTACATGAGGATAAGAATGCTGGAAGTGCTACCTCAGTTGCCTTTCGTATGCCTATCCCCCCGAATCTCACTGGTAGTGTGCTTGGTCCCACTGACTGTCATTTAAATCTAGGTTGAGCGCCTTTCTGAATATTGACCTGAGGAGCTCATCATATTGATTAAGAAGTGGGTTGCCAAAAGTGGGTGCACACCTTAAGAAGTATGTTAGCCTGGGCAAGGTAAGGCACTTTGTGAGAAGGTAGAGGGCATCATGGGAGTCCAAGTCCCTATTCTCGCTTCCATCCTCTTTAGGTCTCTAAACTTTTCGTCAAGGACTGCAGCAATGTCATTGTGGCCCAGAGGTGCTCCAAGTAGTGTGCTGTCGGTGGGTTTAATGACTGAGTCTTCTGGTAAAACTGATTTCACTGCTCTAATAATTACCTCACCGGATGCAATAATTTCGCACTTGGAGGGGTTAAGAACGAGACCCATGGTCTCCCCCCGTGTCTTCACCAGCTGCAGGTCTTCCAGAAGGGAGTCTTGTGTGCCTGCCAGAGTGCCATCATCCAGGAACCAGATGTTGACCTCACTGGACAGTCTGGTTGTAATTTCTCGAACCGCTATGCAAAAGAGGAAGGGGTGCAAGTGGGTCTCCCTGTTGAATTCCCTCTGCTGAGGTGACTTCATGTTTGCCAAACAGGAGGGTTGAGTATTTGCTGTAGCCTGCTGACACAAACGGGAGAATGCTTGGGCAATGTTCCTGGACTGCAGTGAGGATTGCTTCCCTTTTGACCGAGTTGAAAGCGTTTTTAAAATCTAATTTTACTACTGCCTGGTCTTCAGTAAGAGAGCTAATGTAGGCTCGTGCATCATGGGCCGCTGCTTCTCAGCCTTGGGGGACTCCAAACCCCAGCTGGTTGGGTTGCAGCATGGTGGCTGCTTCCATTCGGATACTTCTGACAGCAGCCCTTGCAACTAGGCAGCGAAGGGTATTACCAACGGCAATGGGTCTGATCCCTCCCCCCTTCTTTTTCAGGGCACATATGGATGCACCAAAGAAGAATGGTTTGATTTCATCAGGGATTAACCCGGCGAGGCAGTTGTTGACAAACGTTGTGATTTCTGTCAGGAGCCCTTCTGCAGCTGGACCAAGAGCAGGGTTCACCATTTCCTTCACATGTTGAGGTCTTACCCCTGTGTAGCCTCCTGAGGAGCCCGGGGGAAATGAAACGATAGCTTTATAAACCTCTGACTCCCAGAGGACGAGAGGTTCCTGGTTAGGGGGGACCCTGACCTGCGGGGGAGGTCCACCTACGGCCCTGAGGGGATGTTTTTCTCTCAGTGCTTGGGCTGTGGTTTCATCCCTGGGCAAAATTTTGTCCTCAATTGTGATCAACCTGAGTGCCCCGACTGTATTGCCCTCTTCAATTTTCTTGCTGACTTGGGTACCTAATTTTCTGCTGTCGCTGATTGTCGTACTTGGTCTGCCTCGGCGGTGTTTGGAGTGTTTGGGGAGGCGGACTAGGTTGTCAGCCCTAGGAAAATCCCTAATTGCTTTATGACGGATGAGGCCAGTGTCTTGCCTCCTCTGTCTGGTACACCTAAGCATGCATTGCCAAAAAGTAACAGATTGTGCCAGGCTTATATATATATATATATATATATATATATATATATATAATATAATAATATATATATATATATTGTCGGGGTTTCACGGTGTTCTCGTTAGAGAAGGGTTAAAGCAACATAGACTGGATCTCCTTCCAGGTGGTTGCTCCAACAATAACCCTTACTCACCGTCGTTCGGCGGGTCTTCCCTCAATCCTCTAGGCTCCACTGCTGGCCTCGGAGAGTATCCCAGTCGATCTCACAACCGGCCTTTAGATTATAAGATGAGTGAGAGCACAGATCGTTCCCTCAATCTGTGGCCCACCCCGACACCGAACTCTTACACAGCCTTCAAGGTCGCCAACTGGTTTTTTTGTGTCCAGTAACACTGCAGTGGTCAGGTGTAATTGTGGCAAGAGCAAATTCCAATAATATGGTATCAGGCAGGTCACTCACTTTACTTCATTACACGGTCACAAGATAAATGGAGGGGATGATATCAAACACCAAAGAGTTTTGGTATTTTACTTAAAAGACAACGAGAAATATATATGCATCAATGTATCAGGATTAATATATGACAATTGCTCCATTCATAGCATAATATTCTGAGCGCACCGATATGGTAACATCGGCACGTGTCACCTGTCAGAATGTCAGCTGACCGGGCCCTCGCGATCGTGGGAACAGACTAGTACTTGTTTTCTAATTGTCACGATCCCCGTTTATTTAACTTTTTCCAAAACACTATTCAACGTTCACAGGGTTACTTATGATTTCACTGGCCTCACGATCAACATCTTATTCACAATACTCTCACAGTGACTTTTCACCGTACCAAAAGATTACTCTATTCTTAATAATATTTACTGTGAATGCACTCACTTGATCACTGAACTTTTCTTTATATCTATACTTTCTCTTAAGAGATATCACTGGACAATCACTTCACGTATATGATATTATTCAGTACACAGGCATGTCATATATAAATCAGTAATAAAATGTCAGGCATATATATCTATATACATCATGAGATCAATACACAGGCATTTATATCAATAGATTATAGAGATCAATCCACAGGCATTTATATCAATAGATTATAGAGATCAATACACCAATATCTGGTTTACTACCAATATATATAATAATAATACTCACAGGAAATTAATAATAGTCACAGTAAATTCTCTGATGAATCTTGGTGCTTGCACACACCCACACATAGATATATATGTAAACTGATACTGTGAGCGCTCTGGGTAGCCTCACCACATACTGTGCTCTCTGTGACTTAAACTCAAGTGAGACTTGCTCACGACATATAAAATATCCTGACAAGAATATATATAGCTAACTAAAGGGGAAATGGGAGGGTAACTGTAAACACCTACTTCACCTATCCTAGGATGACAGTTGGGTTGTAGCTCCTGGTCCAGGCTCTCGCCTCGTTCACCATCCAGAAACACAAGCCCACGCCTTAGGATGTCGCGTCTCGCCGCTTCTGTACACAGCAGGTCCGTGCTCCTTCCTCTACAGTACGTCGCAGGGTTGAAGTCGGTCTCCTGGCCGTCAACTTTCCTCCCAACTACGGCAGCCAGCCTACGTCTCGGCGGTCGTCGTACGTTTCCCAATTAGTTCTTGTCACTGTACTCCCAGAGGAACTGCCTCTCACCACTACGAAGTCACTGTGAAGTTATCAGCCGTCCCGGACGACACACGCACAGCACCCGACTTCAGAGCACTTGAAGCTCACAACACTGTCAATTCCCTCGTCGTCTAGATATATCGCTAGGTATTTGGGAAGACTTCTCGACGTGCTTGCATCCAACTGTTGACTCGTAGGGTTCCACGAAGGTGGGGTTACTGTCAAACTTGACAGGATCGTCGATCACACGTTCAACCTGGTTGACAAGGCTGTCAACCCGGTTCACTCACGGTGGGTGGCCCGGCCACTAAGCTGTCTCTTATACTGGTGAACTGCCAACGACGACACACGTCGATGCCCGGCCCACTTCTTGCAACGCACCTGTCCCCTGAGCACTTGTTGCTCAATATTCTGTCAATTCCTTATCTGAGCCACTCTGGGTTGCAGGAAGACCTCACAGAGTGCGTGCCAACAACTGGAGACGCTTAAATCCACCGGAGTTCGGTAAATCCGTCACTCTGACAGGATGACCGATCGCGCGTCCTACCTCTCGGACGTGTCGTGAAAGACTGATATCGCCTGGCGCCAACACGGCGGACCCCCATGCCTATGTGACGTCACTTTTCCCAAAGTTGGTTTTCATTGGCTCCCAGTGCCATGTCGCTGACGGTGACCAATCTGGCGCCACTGACGTCACACAGTTTTGGCGGGAGAACAGACTTGCCAGCGCCATATTGGCTCCCTAAAGGGCCTATCCCACAGGCCAAAATGTTACATTTTCGCAAATTTCTCGGCTCTTCGAGAATACTGTTCTCTCCCACATATGTTCAATTGATGCCTGCAATGTAGAGAACGCTCGGGAATAGTGGACATGACTCTTACAGCAGGCGTGGGAGAATTAGAAGGGGGGAACACCGTCACATACCCCTCCCCTTAAAATAAGAGTCATGTCTGGTTAGTGCATGCGGGACAACGCATCTGCGACTACGTTGTCCTTTCCACTAAAAATCTTGGCTTCCAGCCAGTATTGCAGCCGCCAATGTGTGACACTCCTCATGTGTCTGCAGACCGTCTTCAAGGTCATCCTGGGCGTCCACTGCTTACCTATTGCGGACCGAGGGCTCCACACCTCACGTCCGTTCACCAGCTGGAACTGTGAGAAGTTTAACGGTTCTGCCACTGCTTTGCAAATGGCCAACAAAACAGGGCCCGCTGTCTCTTCCCACTCGTCTTCCTGCTCTACGCAGAACATTCTCAGAGCTGTCTCTGAGGTGGAGTGGAATCTTCCGACCGCCCCCTTCGACTGCGATCGGTAGGGCGACGACCGAATCTGCATCACTCCCCGATTTATCATTGTTCGTCTGACACACTCAGACCGGAACATATTTCCACTGTCAGCCTGATTTTCCCTGGGCCTCCTCACCCAAGAGAAAAGATGTTGTAGTTGCCCAGCCACTTCTCTCGACGTTGAACGTCGCATCGTGGTCACCCCTAGGTGACCCGCAGAGTCAACAGCGTGCAACGGACTCAACACTGCCGCTCTGCACTTGGCTGGCAACGCTACTTGATCTCTCGTACCTGGAGAGGCTTTTCCGACCTCCATCCTTACAGGTTTACACTGTCTTATTAATATGCCTTCTGCCTGTTAAAGTGAGTAGCTTTCTCGGGACCAATACGTCCTCCTTTGGCCTTACAAATCAACTTGGGGATTCTGCCTGCTGCACCTCCTCGAGACGAGTGCGGTCCATCCCTGGAGAACCGGTGAGGGTCACCTGTACCTCACCTTCTGGGCTGCCTTCGCCCTCCACTCGCTCTCCGGGTTCCATGACGAGGTGATCCATTCCCAGGCCGGCGGACGTCTCCTCGTCGGCCTTATCAGATCCACGTCCTCCTTGTCCTTCGCACTGCCTCGGAATACAGCACAGACAGGGAACGCCTCCATGGCGATTCCTTTCTCGTCCCCACAGGCGTCGAACACTTCGCCTTTCTTCTCTAAGTGCTCCAAGCACTCCTCGTCCTTCACGAGGTTCGGTAGGACACGTCCTCCACATGCGTCATTTCCCAAAATGACCTGTGCCTCCCTCGTGGGCATCGTCGCACAGACCCCCACTACTAGGGTTTGGCATCCATAAACCGAACTCAGGGTTACCTGGTGTAGGGGCATCTGCACTGGGCCTCCCACAGTGGTCACACTTGCCTCACCTACACAGGTATTCTCGTGACACTCAGGGAAAAGGGTTCTGCTCACCAGGGTAAATTCCGCCCCAGTATCTCTCAGCATCATTACCGGGATGGGGTCTGCGTCCCCCACCCTTACAGTTCCCTCACGCACGAATGGGTTAGCCTCCTTCTTCCTACGTACGGGTCCATCCCGCACTCCTTCGGCTAACTGGTCCTCTACCCGTACAAAAGCAACGTAACCCCGCTGCTTAGGACGTCTGCATTCGCGCGCCATGTGTCCTATTAACCCGCAGTTGAAACAACGGATCCTTCTTCTTCCGCGGACTCCTCTTGCGCCTTCCAAAGACTCGTGCTCAGCATCTCCGGCCGTGACGATAACAAGATCTCTTGAGCTCTCCCTCGGTGACTTCTTCGGCGGTTCCACAGCACTCTTCTGTCCTCTGCTGTCTCCACTTGAGGGGTAGGACTTAGGATAACTCGGTCCTGTCCTCCAACCGTCCGACCTTCTATTATTCCTCCCATAACTGGAGAATGCGGGCGGTCGGTGCTGTCCCTCTCGACATGGACGTAAAGCTTCCTCTAGCATGTCTGCTCGATCGGCTGCGGCTCTCGGGTCCTTGATGTCCGCTTCCTTTACTCTCACCCTAATCTCGGGAGAGAGCACGGACATGAATTTTTCCATGACCATTAGCCTCTTGATCTCTTCAGCCGATCTTGCTCCTTCTGACTCCAGCCATTTCAAGAATTTCCTTTCCATGTCCCTCGCCGTCTCCGCATACGATTTTCCTGGCGATCGGGTACATTCTCTAAACCTTTTCCTATAGCACTCCGGCGTCAGCTTGAACGAATGGAGCACGGCCCGTTTTACTGCATCATAGTTGGTACATTCCTGGAGATCGAGCATGTTGTAAGCTTCACGAGCTTCACCAGTGAGCCTTCCTTGAACTAGCTCCGCCCACTCTGCCCTCGGCCACTTCTTCAACGTAGCGACCCTTTCGAAGTGCTCGAAGAAACCCTCAGCCTCATTAGGCACGAAGACGGGCAAATCCCTCTCTCTCACTCGGCGGTCTTCCTGCTGTTGTGGTGGGGCAGTTGGAACTAGTCCTAGCTCAGCTCGCTTCAGCTCAATCTCCTTGTTAGCTTCAACCTCCTGCAGCTTCGTCCTAGCATCTATTTCGCGCTCCTTCAGCTGTGCCTCTCGTTCTTCTCGTTGCTGCTGTGCCTCTCGTTCTTCTCGTTGCTGCTGTGCCTCTCGTTCTTCTCTGCGCAGCTGTGCTTCTTCGTGCTTCAGCTGAGCTTCTCTCTCTGCTTCCTCGCGCCTCAGCTGAGCTTCTCTCTCTGCTTCCTCGCGCCTCAGCTGTGCTTCTCTCTCTGCTTCCTCGCACCTCAGCTGTGCTTCTCTCTGCTTCCTCGCGCCTCAGCTGCGCTTCTCTTTCTTCTCTGCGCAGCTGTGCTTCTCGCTCTGCTTCCTCGTGCCTCAGCTGTGCTTCTTGTTCGCGCTCTTCCTTGCGCAGCTGTGCTTCTATCTGCATCTTCATTATTTCTAGCTTGATACTGCGCCTGCTGCCACTGGATCCCCGGCTGCTGCCACCGGTACTCAAGTTCTCTCCTCCACTGGCAGGTGTTTGTGGCCGTTCCTCTCCTAAGGCTTCATCACGTGCCTTGAGCTGTGCCATGATCTCAAGTCTTCTCTCTCCCACTTTGGAAGCTCTCAACTTGATCCCAAAGTGGTCGGCGATCGTCTGCAACTGTGCCTTGGTGCACTCCTCCAGTACTTGCTCGTCTCTCGTGTCTATAAACCTGGCTACTTTATCACCCTCCATCTTGTGACAATGAGTGAAAACCTAGGCCTGATATTTAATACCACAATTACCACCTTGATCTTGCTCTTGATCCTGGCAAGGTCGCCAATGTCGGGGTTTCACGGTGTTCTCGTTAGAGAAGGGTTAAAGCAACAGTAGACTGGATCTCCTTTCCAGGTGGTTGCTCCAACAATAACCCTTACTCACCGTCGTTCGGCGGGTCTTCCCTCGATCCTCTAGGCTCCACTGCTGGCCTCGGAGAGTAACCCCAGTCGGTCTCACAACCGGCCTTTAAATTGTAAGATGAGTGGGGGCACAGATCGTTCCCTCAATCTGTGGCCCGCCCCGACACCGAACTCTTACACAGCCTTCAAGGTCGCCAACTGGTTTTTTTAGGTGTCCAGTAACACTGCAGTGGTCAGGTGTAATTGTGGCAAGAGCAAATTCCAGTAATATAGTATCAGGCAGGTCACTCTACTTTACATCATTACACGGTCACAAGATAAATGGAGGGGATGATATCAAACACCAAAGAGTTTTGGTATTTTACTTAAAAGACAACGAGAAATATATATGCATCAATGTATCAGGAATAATATATGACAATTGCTCCATTCATAGCATAATATTCTGAAGCGCACCGATATGGTAACATCGGCAGCGCCATGCGTCACCTGTCAGACTCAGCTGACCGGGACCCTCGCGATCGTGGGAACAGACTAGTACTTGTTTCTAATTCTGTCACGATCCCCGTTTATTTAACTTTTTCCAAAACACTATTCAACATTCACATGGCTTACTTATGATTTCACTGGCCTCACGATCAACATCTTATTCACAATACTCTCACAGTGACTTTCACCGTACCAAAAGATTACTCTATTCTTAATAATATTTACTGTGAATGCACTCACTTGATCACTGAACTTTTCTTTATATCTATACTTTCTCTCACAGAGATATCACTGGCAATCACTCCACGTATATGAGTACACAGTCATGTCATATATAAATCAGTAATCAAATTTCAGGCATATATATCAATAGATCATAGAGATCAATCCACAGGCATTTATATCAATAGATTATAGAGATCAACACACCAATATCTGGTTTACTACCAATATATATATATATAATAATAATACTCTCTGTAAATTAATAATAGTCACAGTAAATTCTCTGATGAATCTTGGTGCTTGCACACACCCACACATAGATATATATGTAAACTGATACTGTGAGCGCTCTGGGCAGGCTCACCACACACTGTGCTCTCTGTGACTTAAACTCAAGTGAGACTTGCTCACGACATATAAAATATCCTGACAAGAATATATATATAGCTAACTAAAGGGGAAATGGGAGGGTAACTGTAAACACCTACTTCACCTATCCTAGGATGACAGTTGGGTTGTAGCTCCTGGTCCAGGCTCTCGCCTCGTTCACCATCCAAAACACAAGCCCCACGCCTTAGGATGTCGCGTCTCGCCGCTTCTGTACACAGCAGGTCCGTGCTCCTTCCTCTACAGTACGTCGCAGGGTTGAAGTCGGTCTCCTGGCCGTCAACTTTCCTCCCAACTACGGCAGCCAGCCTACGTCTCGGCGGTCGTCGTACGTTTCCCAATTAGTCCTTGTCACTGTACTCCCAGAGGAACTGCCTCTCACCACTACGAAGTCACTGTGAAGTTACCAGCCGTACCAGACGAGGCTGCTTGAACTCCACACGCACAGCACCCGACTTCAGAGCACTTGAAGCTCACTTCACTGTCATTTCCCTCGTCGTCTAGATATATCGCTAGGTATTTGGGAAGACTTCTCGACGTGCTTGCATCCAACTGTTGACTCGTAGGGTTCCACGAAGGTGGGGTTACTGTCAAACTTGACAGGATCGTCGATCACACGTTCAACCTGGTTGACAAGGCTGTCAACCCGGTTCACTCACGGTGGGTGGCCCGGCCACTAAGCTGTCTCTTATACTGGTGAACCGCCAATGACGACACACGTCGATGCCCGGCCCACTTCTTGCAACGCACCTGTCCCTGAGCACTTGTTGCTCAATATTCTGTCAATTCCTTATCTGAGCCACTTCTGGGTTGCAGGAAGACCTCACAGAGTGCGTGCCAACAACTGGAGACGCTTAAATCCACCGGAGTTCGGTAAATCCGTCACTCTGACAGGATGACCGATCGCGCGTCCTACCTCTCGGACGTGTCGTGAAAGACTGATATCGCCTGGCGCCAACACGGCCGGACCCCCCATGCCTATGTGACGTCACTTTTCCCAAGTTGGTTTTCATTGGCTCCCAGTGCCATGTCGCTGACGGTGACCAATCTGGCGCCACTGACGTCACACAGTTTTGTCGGGAGAACAGACTTGCCAGCGCCATATTGGCTCCCTAAAGGGCCTATCCCACAGGCCAAAATACTACATTTTCGCAAATTTCTCGGCTCTTCGAGAATGCTGTTCTCTCCCACATATGTTCAATTGATGCCTGCAATGTAGAGAACGCTCGAGAATAGTGGACATGACTCTTACAGCAGGCGTGGGAGAATTAGAAGGGGGGGAACACCGTTACAACAGGGAGATTGAAGAAATCGAACAGAGACTGAAGCATTCCTATCAGACTGAAGAAAGGCAACTAGAACAGAAAGCAATTCAAGAAATAAAGAAAAACCCAAAATATTTCTTCACATATGCTAAATCAAAAGCGAAAACCACTGCCAGTATTGGACATATTCGTATTAGCGAAGGTTCATACACTGAGGATGACAAAGAAATTAGTGAAATCCTAAAAAAGCAGTATGAGGACATGTTTAGCGCTCCAATACTCAGCATGAAAGTAGAAGATTCGGACGCTTTCTTTATGAATGATACTCAAACACCTGTAAATATAACTGATATCAACACGAGCGTGGCAGATTTTGAAAGAGAAATTGACAATATGCCCATGCACTCAGCCCCGGGTCCAGACTCATGGAATTCAATATTTATAAAGAAATGTAAAGTGCCAGTAGCACAGGCACTCAGTATAGTGTGGAGGAAGAGCTTGGACACAGGGGAGATATCAGATGTGCTTAAAGCAGCAGACATTGCCCCGTTACACAAGGGTGGTAACAAAGCATTGGCAAAGAATTATAGACCAGTTGCACTAACGTCCCACATAATAAAAGTATTTGAGAGAGTGATCAGGAGTCAGGTCACTAGATTCATGGAAACCAATGACCTCCACAATCCAGGCCAACATGGATTTAGAGCAGGAAGATCATGCCTCTCACAGCTACTTGACCACTATGACTAAATCACTGAAGCATTAGAGGAAAAACATAATGCCAATGTCGTGTACACAGATTTTGCAAAGGCATTCGACAAATGTGACTATGGAGTGATTACTCACAAAATCAGGTCAATGGGTATAACTGGTAAAGTAGGACGCTGGATACTCAATTTCCTGTCGAACAGAACAAAGCGGAACAGTCAATCAAGTAAAATCGAGTCCGAGCGCAGTTAAAAGCCCTGTACCTCAAGGTACAGTCCTTGCACCACTGCTGTTCCTTATTCTCATATCAGATATAACAAAAATACAAGTCACAGCTTCGTGTCATCCTTTGCAGATGATACAAAAATTAGCATGAAATTACCTCTGCTGAAGACATTGATAAACTACAAACAGATATTAACAAAGTTTTCGATTGGGCACAGAAAATAACATGATGTTTAACGGTGATAAATTCCAGGTACTCAGATACGGCAAAAATGAGGATCTTAAACATAATACAGGGTACAAAACACAATCGAATCTGCCCATAGTAGGAAAACAGCATGTCAAGGATTTGGGAATAATGATGTCCGACGACCTAACGTTTAGGGAGCATAACCAAGCAAGTATTGCTTCAGCCAAAAAATGATAGGATGGATTACGAGAACCTTCAAGTCCAGAGATCCCATCACAATGGTTGTACTTCAAATCACTTGTGTTGTCCCGTCTTGAGTACTGCTCAGTACTCACTTACCTTCAGAGCAGGAGAGATTGCTGAAATTGAGGGAATACAGAGAACATATACGGCACGCATAGACGAGATAAAGCACCTAAATATTGGGATCGTCTCAAAGCTCTCCAAATGTACTCACTAGAAAGGAGACGAGAGAGATACCAAAAATATACACATGGAAAATACTGGAGGGACAGGTCCCAAATCTGCACAGTAAAATAACAACGTACTGAGAGTGAACGACATGGAAGAAAATGCAGAATAGAACCAGTGAAGAGCAGAGGTGCCATGGGCACAATCAGAGAACACTGTATGAACATCAGAGGTCCACGGTGTTCAACGTCCTCCCAGCGAGCATCAGAAATATTGCAGGAACAACCGTGGACATCTTCAAGAGGAAACAAGATGTTTCCTTCAAGGAGTGCCGGACCAAGGGCTGTGGTGGTATGTGGGCTGCGGGCCGCTCCAAGCAACAGCTGGTGGACCAAACTCTCACAAA
>WNGS01121647.1:0-10594 GCA_020271785.1 Procambarus virginalis
GTCTCCGTGGTGTAGTGGATATATATATATATATATATATATATATATATATATATATATATATATATATATATATATATATATATATATATATAAAGTTTGTGAGGGTACCACCTCTGGTGCCAATGTGGAGACCCATAGCCTCGAGAAGAAAATAAAACGTATTCAGAGGAGAACTTGTAGTTTCTCACTGAACACTAATATTTCTTCTCCTACCACCCCCATTCTTTGTATGTACACATATATATTTGCTTTATTTGAACTGTGTTACAAAAAAGGAGTTACATATAGGTTACAAAGATGGTTATCATAGGTCGTCGAGTTCCTCCAGCTCCTCAGATGGCGGGCAGGAACCCTGGATGCAGTGCGCATTTCCCCTCTGTATCGCCACATTGAGGCGCTGGAAAAGAAAGCTGGCAGCTCTAGGGTCCCTTGTTGTTTCAATGAGCCTAGAACCCAGTTCCTTCAAAAAACTGGTAGCACTTTTACCCCAGGCGCCGAGTGTCTCAGAAGCAATGGGGACAAAATTGTAGTGGTGATCAAGTTCTCTATACTTTCGGGATTTGGCTGCTTCCCTGTGGGTGGCAGCGCCACCTGGTTGTGCAACACTGAGGTCATGTAGGTGTTAGCCAGGGTTGATACGCACGGTTAGTCCCATACCAACTGCTTGCCATTCTTCCAGGGGTTCACTGTGATACCATCCGGGCGACCAATAAGAGCATCAGAGTTACGGGCGTTAGGTAACGAGGCTCTCTCTCGGCTGGGCATCCAGCTGTGGTGAGGCTCCTCTTGATGATGTCGTTAACTTCAATGTGCCTCGAGTGCCATCCTCCCGTGCTTTGGCAGAGTAGGCCATGGTGGCCGTACCTGTCAGCCACCACCTCAACGCAAATACACCTATATCTGGTGTGGATTGGGGCAGCAAGGCGGAGGGCCACAGCAATTCGAAGGGCCTGTGGTGTGAGACGCGTGCCAGTTGCCGACATTGGGGTTGCTAACAGGAAATCCCTGCATGAGGGGCTGCTACTGCTGTGAGGCGAGCAATGTCGTGCTGTGTTGATGCAGCACCCAGGCACTCGGCAGCAACGTGGTCTACAATGGGGCCATCCCAGCTGGATTGCCTGTGGCTTTTGGGGATGGTGGTTGAGGTGATGGGCCTGCACGAGAGGCCCACTCTGTGGCACAGCGTGTAAAATTGGGATCATGTACACCTGCCAGCTGATGTAAGTGGGCAGGTAGAATTTCCTTCACAAGGACGTCGGATGCTGATAAGGAGGACAGGAAGGCTGGAACAGCGATTTGCGTTGCTGTTCGAACTCCGAGGCCCCCAAGTCTTACGGGAAGAGAGACTTGTTTCCACTGCAGGTCATCAAAAGAGAGGTTAAGGGCTTTATCTAGCATTGATTTCAGTAACCGGTCATACTCACTTAGTCTTTGGCTACTGTAAGATGGTGAACACCTCAGAAAGTAGGTTAACCTGGGGAGGGACAGACATCTGGTGATGAGGTAGAGTGCATCATGAGCATCAATATCCTCAATCCTCCACTCCATCCTCTTAAGGTCGGCGATTTTCTTATCAAGGACCTCATCGATGGATTTCACCCCCAGGGGAGCTCCTAGGAGTGTGCTGTCTTCAGGTTTAGTTTTATGGATGTTTGGCAGAAGACCCTCTATTCTCTCTACGATGCCCCGGTTGGAACAGATTATTTCACATTTAGAAGGGTCAGGGTGAGGCCTAAAACTGCACCTTGCTCCTGGATTTTTCTGATGTCCTCCAGGAGGGAGTCTTGGGAACCATCTAGGGTACCATCATCCAAGAACCAGATGTTAAGCTCGCTGGACAGGACCTCTGTGACTTGTTTGATGACTAAGCAGAAAAGGAGAGGAGCAAGGGGGTCACCCTGTTGGACGCCTTCCCGCGAGTCAATTTCATGTTCGCCAAAAAGTAGCTTAAGATCCATACTGTAGCATGAATGTACGAAAGGGAAGAGGGAAGGGAAATGACTATGAACCGCACGGAGTACAGCATCCCTCCGCACCAAATTGAAGGCATTTTTGAAATCTAGCTTGATAAGGGCCTTTTTCGTCTGTGATATTGGCGATGAAGGCTCGAGCTGCATGGGCTGCCGCCTCACACCCTTGTGGAATGCCAAACCCAAGCTGTTTTGGCTTCAGCATGTTGGCCGCTGCATCACTAACTGTTCTTGCGGCTGCCTTTGCGACGAGACGCCGGAGAGAATTGCCCACAGCTATTGGCCTGATCACTACATCCTTTTTCTTTAGAGCACAGAGGGATGCTCTAAAAAAAAATAGGTCTATGGACGGTGGTATGTTGCCAGCTAGACATGTGTTGGTGAATCTGGTTAGTTCCACCAAGAGGTTCTTTGCAATGTCACCCAGTGCAGGGTTGAGCATTTGCTTGAGGTGGCTGGGTTTTAGTCCTGTGAACCCACCAGCTGATCATGTTGGGAAGGACATGGCTGCTTTATGGACCTCAGATTCAGCCACCCAGAGAGGTTCTGCTCCGGTAGCCCCCACTTGTACAATGTCGTCCTAACTCGGAGCCCTGGCAGGGTGTTTCTCCCTTAGGGCTTGAGCTGTTGCGGCATCTCTATCGGCAATTGAGTCCTCACTGGTGATAACTCTTATTGCGCCAATAGTGTTTCCTTCATCTATTTTCTTGGTGACTGATGTTCTGATTTTTGATGTCTCGGATATGGCACTGTTGCTCTTCCTGCCGTGGGTGATTCTCTCGCTCGAGTGGAATATATATATATATATATATATATATATATATATATATATATATATATATTATATATATATATATATATATATATATATATATATAATATATATATATATATATATATATATATATATATATATATATATATATATATATATGGCGCAACCTTCTCCTATTTGGAAACATGTGTCTAGCTGTCCCTGCAAGGAGAGACAAATCTCTAGCTTCCTCAGTCATTATGGCTATAAATAGTTTTCCTAGAGAGGACAACCAGGCACCCCTCCCCACTCGTGCCAAAAACACTCACCGCAGGAAAGGTATCACAGCAGAACCGAGGCATCCAAAATGAGAGCAACAGTCAGCAAGAAAATAGAAGAAGGCAACACAATAGGGGCAATCAGAGTCATCACCAGTGAAGACACAATTGCCACTAGGGATGCCGATACAGCACAAGCCCTGAGGGAAAAACACCCAGCCAGAGCTCCTCGTGACGAAGGTGTTCCCCTAGTCGGTGTCACCAGAGCAGAACCCCTGTGTGTGCTCGAATCCATGGTGCATAAAGCAGCTTTATCCTTCCCACCAGGATCAGCAGGTGGGTTCACAGGACTAAGACCCAACCACATCAAACAAATGCTCAACCCTGCACTGGAGACATTGCACAGGGCCTCCTGGGGAACTAACAAGATTCGCCAACACATGTCTAGCTGGCAACATACCAGAGACCATACGGCCTCTCTTTTTGGCGCTACCCTCTGTGCCCTGAGGAAAAAAGATGGAGGAATCAGACCGATAGCTGTGGGCAATTCACTCCGGCGTCTCGTCGCTAAGGCTGCTGCTAAAGCAGTTAGTCAGGCAGCAGCCGACATGCTGAAGCCAAAACAGCTTGGGTTTGGCATTCCCCAAGGGTGTGAGGCAGCGGCTCATGCAGCTAGAGCTTACATTGCCAACATTACGGATGAAAAAGCTCTGATAAAGCTGGACTTCAAAAATGCCTTCAATCTGGTTAGAAGGGATGCAGTACTCAATGCGGTTCATCGCCTTTTTCCTTCCCTCTACCCGTTTGTAAACTCATGCTACAGCAAGAATCTAACTCTGCTCTTTGGGGAACATGAAATCGAATCACAAGAAGGTGTCCAACAGGGTGACCCCCTTGCTCCTTTTCTTTTCTGCCTAGTCATCAAGGAAGTCACCGATAACCTGTCCAGTGAGCTCAACATTTGGTTCTTAACGATGGTACTCTAGCCGGCTCCCCAGACGCACTCTTGGACGACATAAGAATAATTCAGGAGCAAGGAGCAAGTCTAGGACTCACCCTGAACCCTTCCAAGTGCGAAATAACCTCCACCAACCAGCACATAATAGAGCAAATAAAGGTTGTTTTGCCTGACATTCATACAACCAACCCTGAGGACAGCACACTCCTAGGTGCTCCTCTTGGAAGGAATGCCATCGACGAGGTCCTTGGTAAGAAGATCACTGACCTGAAGAGAATGAACGAGAGGATTGAAGACATCGATGCTCATGATGCACTTTACCTCATCACCAGATGCTTGTCCCTCCCCAGGCTGACCTACTTTCTAAGATGTTCGCCATCTTTCAACAATATTAAATTAGAAGAGTACGACAGCTTGCTGAAATCAACACTAGAAAAAGCCCTCAATCTTTCCCTCAGCAACTCGCAGTGGAAACAGGCCTCCCTTCCTGTCAGACTCGGGGGCCTTGGCGTGCGCACAGCAACACAAATTGCTGTACCAGCGTTCCTGTCCTCTTCAGTGGGGTCTGACAACTTGGTGAAGGAAATCCTACCTGAGCACCTAGTTCAACAGGCAGGGGTACATGATCCCAGCTTCACAGACTGCACAACCAAATGGGTCTCTCTCGCAGGACCAGCACCCCAACCACTGCCTTCTGAAGCCCATAAGCAATCCAGCTGGGATCGCCCCATTGCCGACCAAGAAGCTGCGACTTTGCTAGAAGCTGCGACAACACCACATGACACTGCCCGACTTAGAGCAGTAGCAGCTCCCCATGCAGGTGATTTCCTATTAGCAATCCCAATATCAGCAACCGGCACTCGTCTCACACCGCAGGCCCTTCGAATTGCCGTGGCTCTCCGTCTCGCTGCCCCAATCCACACCGAATACAGGTGTATTTGCGGCGAGGCAGAGGCCGACAGGTACGGACGGCATGGCCTTCTCTGCCAAAGGACAGGAGGATGGCATGCAAGACACGGCGAGGTCAATGACATTATTAAGAGAAGCCTTACCACAGCCGGTTGTCCAGCAGAGAGAGAGCCCCGTTACCTAACGTCCCGCAACTCTGATGAGCCTGTCGGTCGCCCAGACGGAATCACGGTGAACCCTTGGAAGAATGGTAGACAGTTGGTGTGGGACTACACTTGCGTTTCAACTCTAGCCAATACCTATGTTGACTTCAGTGCTACTCAAGCAGGAGGAGCTGCCAATCACCGGGAAGCGGCCAAGTCACGTAAATACAGAGACCTTGAGCACCACTACAATTTTGTCCCCATTGCCTCAGAGACACTTGGTGCCTGGGGTAAAAGTGCTGCTAGCTTTTTGAAGGAGTTGGGGTCTAAGCTAATCGAAACAACTAGAGACCCTAGGGCTGCCAGTTTTCTTTTTCAGCGCCTCAGTGTGGCAATCCAGAGAGGAAATGCTCACTGCATCCATGGTTCCTGCCCGCCATCTGAGGAGCTGGAGGAGCTTTTCAACTTGTGACAAGCAGCCTTGTACCCTGCATGTAATCAATACTGTAACTTTTTTGTGTAATGACATTTTCAAATAAAGTTAGATAAATATACACACATACCAAAAGAATAGGGGTGGTAGGAGAAGAAAATATCAAAGTGTTCAGTGAGGATCCACAAGGTCTTCTCTGAGTACTCTTTATTTTCTTCTCCGAGGCTATGGGTCCCTACACTTGCACCAGAGGTGGTACCCCTTCTAGTTTATATATATATATATATATATATATATATATATATATATATATATATATATATATATATTATATATATATATATATATATATAATTCATTCAAAGTTTCCTCTGCAAACTAGTAATCACATTGCCCCTGGAAGACTAACCATTCTGGGAATGAGGAATATATGTAACTCTCTGCAGTTAAAGCTCTGTACCTCAGGGTACAGTCCTTGCACGGCTGCTTTTCCTTATTCTCATATCAGATATAGACAAAAATACAAGTCACAGCTTCGTATCATCCTTTGCAGACGACACAAAAATCAGTATGAAAATTACCTCGGCTGAAGACATTAAAAAACTTCAAGCTGATATTAATAAAGTTTTCGACTGGGCATCAGAAAATAACATGATGTTTAACAGTGATAAATTCCAGGTACTCAGGTACGGTAAAAATGAGGACATTAAACATAATAGAGTACAAAACACAATCAAATCTGCCCAGTAGGAAAACAGCATGTAAAGGATTTGGGAATAATAATGTCTGACGACCTAACGTTTAAGGAGCATAACCAAGCAAATATTGCGACAGCCAGAAAAATGATAGGATGGATTACGAGAACTTTCAAATCCAGGGATCCCATCACAATGGTTGTACTCTTCAAGTCACTTGTGTTGTCCCGTCTTGAGTACTGCTCAGTACTCACTTCCCCCTTCAGAGCAGGAGAGATTGCTGAAATAGAGGGAATACAGAGAACATATACGGCACACATAGACGAGGTAAAGCACCTAAATTATTGGGATCGTCTCAAAGCTCTCCAAATGTACTCACTAGAAAGAAGACGAGAGAGATATCAAATAATATACACATGGAAGATACTGGAGGGCCAAGTACCAAATCTGCACAGTAAAATAACGACGTACTGGAGTGAACGATATGGAAGAAAATGCAGAATAGAACCAGTGAAGAGCAGAGGTGCCATAGGCACAATCAGAGAACACTGTATAAACATCAGAGGTCCGCGGTTGTTCAACGTCCTCCCAGCAAGCATAAGAAATATTGCCGGAACAACCGTGGACATCTTCAAGAGGAAACTAGATTTCTTCCTCCAAGGAGTGCCGGACCAACCGGGCTGTGGTGGGTATGTGGGCCTGCGGGCCGCTCCAAGCAACAGCCTAGTGGACCAAACTCTCACAAGTCAAGCCTGGCCTCGGGCCGGGCTTGGGGAGTAGAAGAACTCCCAGAACCCCATCAACCAGGTATCAACCAGGTAACCTTGTTTAATATAAGGTAACATAAATGCATTATATACCTAAGTATAATAATAAATATAATAATAATAATAACGTTTATCCGAGAGCCTCGCATTAATTAAAGGGTATGAAATTGGGAACTGACAAATAGAATTTAAGAGAATCGTTTTTCTATTTTTATACTCTTCAGTCTCCGAGGGCTACGTTGAATTTAATTCGCCGCTATAAGCTGGGCTTTAATTTTGTAAATGTGGTAAATATTTTAATAATAATATTTACTGTACTTTTATATTTTGTATTTTTTTAACAAAAATTGTGTATTGTATAAAGGATGGGTCAGTGGGTGAGAAACTGGTAATTATTTTCTTAGGTGTGTGGACCCCCTCCTTCATGCGGGCTACGGGTTGCCGTCATTCTGCTGTTTGCAACATCGCGGGCTTACTCTTCTTTTTTTCGTGAATCACACCAAAAAATACTTGAGCACTCATCAGGCTTCACTGCCTATCTGCCTTACGCATCACTTGAAGAGTAGGTCAACCAGTGGTGAGGATTCTTGTTGAGTGAGCAGTCTTCTCTGGTTTGATTTTCAGTATTGTATTTGTGCTTTGGCACCTTAAGGGCGTGAGTTTTTTTTTAGTTTAGATGGTCTCCTGGCGTTTCCTACAATGTTTTTTCTTTCGTTTGCTCATTTACCCTTGTTGTTTTGCGCTGTGTTGACAGGCGTGCTTGGCAGTTTTGACCAAGCAGAGTGCACAGTTAGCGTCAGCAGTTTTCGTTGCTGTTGGTAGGTAAATGCATGTTTATTACATTTGCTATTAAAACTGATTTGAATTCGCCTTCACTTCAATTGATATTCATGTTAAACAGTTGATTATGTTCTGTTAGTTGGACATGTTCCTGCAGGAAGTGACGGATAGCAGAGTTGTAATGGATATGCGGGTCTGCAGGCTGCTCCACGTAACAGCTTTAAGGATAAAGTTGACACAGGACAGTAGAAGAACTTTCGAAGCAGATTACAGGTAGAATATGGGTCGGAATCTTTTATGTGATTATCATGTTTCCTCTGACACCTTCTCTCTCCGTTTAGTGAGAGCTTGTATCCTTGGCCTTTCCTCACAGGTCAGTCCATGCAGCTGAGAAAACTAGGCTAGGCAAGTGACGTTGCTTATATAGCAACTTTCACTAATTTTGCTTTGTGTTGATGTAGGTGGTGACGACATGGGTGATGGGTCTTGTATGTATTGCTTGGAATGTAACCTATACAGCTTTCTAGAGCTTAACTTGGTTCATGAAATCTACCGTATTTTCCAGTGTAGCATGCCTCTGGTGTTAGCTTTGGATTATAGTGTACTCCCAAATATTACTCTGAATCTCCCAGCCATCCTATTTGGCCACGCCTCCCTTTCCCCGTCCACCCCTCCGCTCAAATCTCAACGCACCAAACCACCACTATCTAGCCTGTACATCCACCCACTCGCAACAAACTAGTCGTTTACCAACATGCCCACTTACTTCACCATGGACCATAATATAACATCCCCCTCACCCAACATCAACAAACCTCTGCCCCACTCCCGTACCCACTCTTACATTACTTGGCCAACCACAATAGCCACCAGTAACGTCACACACAACCTCTTGCCGTATATTCTTCCTCTGTAGCCAGTGTTAATTTGTTAAAACGTTTATACTGCTCTTGGGGGTCATCTAGCGCATATTCTCATGACCAGCACTTTTCGGGGTTGACGTCCAGCAGCCATTTTTCCGACTCTCTTGTGCATGCCCAGCCTGCTCTTCAAAAGTTATTATACATATCTGGAATGTGAATAGATTGTACACTGAAATGCGGCACTCAAAAAAATATCCTGCTGTATTGTGTAGACTGTAAGAGGACCCGATAAACCTAGACCTAAGATTGTATGTTGGGCCTGGGATTGCCTATTTAGGCCCAAGAGAGGTTAGGCTGTTGCATGTTATGCACTTTAATAATACGTATACAAATATTACAAACCTAATCTTTTAGTACAACAGTTAAAGTGCATCCATAGTAGCAATAGTTATTATATTTTAAGGATGGGTTGGCATAATATAAGACATGGTAGGCGTCCGTATAATATAATCTGATCCATAGTTAAAAGAATTCGTCCTCAGTCTATGCTCTTCCATGCAGCGGCTGACCCCATAGACGCATTCATCAATAGGTTATCTTGAGATGATTTCGGGGCTATCAACCAGGTATCAACCAGGCATGTCAAGGTTGACCCTGCTGCATCAGCAAGGGAAGACACGGCAGGTGTAGAAACACACGGGCCACAACAAGTGTAGTCAACAGAAAAATTAGGCATTTGAAAATCCTTCAAAGTAAGGTCTGGGTAAACTTCAAGAGAAAACTGGACTGTTTTCTAAGAGAAGTTCCGGACCAGCCGGGCTGTGGTGGGCCTGCGGGCCGCTCCAAGCAACAGCCTGGTGGACCAAACTCTCACAAGTCGAGCCTGGCCTCGGGCCGGGCTTGGGGAGTAGAACTCCCAGAACTCCATCAACCAGGTATCAACCAGGTATATGTTCTTGGAGATTGCAAGTGGGAGGCACGTGCTGTGTGTTCATCTTCGTCCTTAGTTTAATGCAAGGTTAATTTCTCAAATTCGTATTTTCATCGTGGGTAACCTTTTCATTTTTTTTACACTGGCTGACTAATTTGTTCTCAATTTATATTTTAATTTGTTACCGAGATTATATTTTACATATATATTTTCCAGTATGAGTATTAATATTCTCGTAGCTCAGGAACATTTACTTACTGCGAGGTTTGTTATTGTTTAGAAGGGGGGGGGGGTAGTGTGGTATCCAGTTACATCTTCAACATACACCTCTCGGGCGTCTGAACTGTCTTCAGAGTTTATAGAGGGTAAGGGGGTACATTTATCATCTTTGATCTGTAGTAGAGGAAGATTATCCTAAAATGTTTGTGTGCAGTTACCGTTTATCCTCCTTTGGTGTAGTTACTTTTTATCCTCCTCTGGTGTAGTTACTTTTTATCCTCCTCCTTTGGTGTAGTTACTTTTTATCCTCCTCTGGTGTAGTTACTTTTTATCCTCCTCCTTTGGTGTAGTTACCGTTTATCCTCCTCCTCTGGTGTAGTTACCGTTTATCCTCCTCCTCTGGTGTAGTTACCGTTTATCCTCCTCCTCTGGTGTAGTTACCGTTTATCCTCCTCCTCTGGTGTAGTTACCGTTTATCCTCCTCCTCTGGTGTAGTTACCGTTTATCCTCCTCCTCTGGTGTAGTTACCGTTTATCCTCCTCCTCTGGTGTAGTTACCGTTTATCCTCCTCCTCTGGTGTAGTTACCGTTTTATCCTCCTCCTCTGGTGTAGTTACCGTTTATCCTCCTCCTCTGGTGTAGTTACCGTTTATCCTCCTCCTCTGGTGTAGTTACCGTTTATCCTCCTCCTCTGGTGTAGTTACCGTTTATCCTCCTCCTCTGGTGTAGTTACCGTTTATCCTCCTCCTCTGGTGTAGTTACCGTTTTATCCTCCTCCTCTGGTGTAGTTACCGTTTTATCCTCCTCCTTTGGTGTAGTTACTGGTACGGTGGCTGATATTTGAAGCTGTCAGTGGCTTCTTGGTGGAAGGTGATCGCTCTCTGGATATACG
>WNGS01121649.1:0-10795 GCA_020271785.1 Procambarus virginalis
GATACTTGGCATGAACGCTAAGGATTTATCCACGTTATGGATGTCACTACTGACCAAGTCAGTGAATTGCTTCATCAAGGAATTCTTCCCCCTATCCAGTTTCCTGGCCCCTGGATGCATTAGCTGCAAGGAATTCCACAATATTTCTTTCCAAGAAGCTTCTTGGTTGGTCTCCTCTCAGGGAGGGGGGGGTGCATGTCCGGTTCAGCGCCATCGGGGGAACGTCCACTGCCACCCTAATATTGCCTCTCCGTCCATGGTTCCTCAATGGGCTAAGCTGGTCGTTCTCCCTGTCCGAGTTGGACAGTGATGAAGACTCCGAGCTCTCGCTATCCGCACGATTTCTGCATTACACCACTAATTCTTTGTACTCGGTCCTTCGCCTTTAACTTTTAATGGACTCCAGAGTTCGCAAAGGAAAGCGCTGACGCAGGCTCTGGTTAAATTACCCCCTGCCTCTTCTGGAAGTGGCTTCCTGCCTCACCTCTTCCATTGCCAGGAGACGTTTCTCCTCATCGGTCCACCTCACTTTGGGCCTACCCGCTCTACTCCCGGCCTCATCGAGTCTGGGTGGAGTGGACTCTGTTGCACGGCTCAGACGGAGTCGCCTTGCTCAATAATCTCGACAAGGCTCTGGCACAAAATTGGACAGTCTGGAGATCGATCATTCATAGCCGAATCGTCATGTAGGTCACCCATCGTGCTGACAGGGATCAGCACGTCTCCGTAATGGTTTCACAAAAGTTTATGGATGAGAAAAATGGGCATGGAAACCCTTGACAGGGGCAGACGGGCTTTGGATAGCTCCAATCCAATTGTCTGTACACTGCATATGTATTCCTTCTGAAGATATATTATTGTGACGGTAACGAGTTGGAAATGGTGGTCGGCAGTCTTCCAACTAGCAGGTGTCAGTGCTGGGCCACATAAATATATAAAAAAAGAAAGGAAAAAAAAAGAGAAAAAAAAGAATGACTGCGTGATTTGGTAATCTGTGGTAAGGTTGGAAAGACTAAAGCAATAATAAAAAAATATGGATTTTAATAACAATAAAAACACAAATTGAAATAAATGCAAAATCTTGGCTTACTGGCAAAAATAATAAACAATATAAACATGAAAATAGATTACGTTAATGGGGAGGAGAATTGATATACAAAAGTAAGTAAAATATGAATGCTGGAATATATGCACTAACTATGAACCTCTATTTGACCACACAGAGTGAGTCACTTAGGAGTTCACAGCTTGCGAGCACACAATATTCTGGCTGGCAGAAACGCAAGGGACTCCAACAATAACTGGTGAGGTCTTGTGATTGGCGGGGAGCCGGAGTGGAGTGTTGGTTGGCGGCCAATGAGGAAGCTGGATGGTCGCAAGTCGCTAGTTAGGCCGTTGAAGGGTTCGGCGCGTCGACCAGGTGCAGCAGTGGGGGGAAGGAGGGAGTTGCTGGTACGTGTGGCTAATAATACGTTTAGCCACTACAAAACGTATCTTGTATATTGATGAGGACAGGAGTGATTCGCAGAAATAGCAGGCTAAATCTCTGATAAGAGATTATCGTCACAACTCTCCCCCGAAGCCTGCCGTTTCGGGTGAATCACGTCCACTGGAGGTAGAGTGGGAGGTGGAGCTGCCTCTACCTCATGCACTCTGGAGAGGGCATCAGCGATGATGTTATCAGGCCCCTTGATGTAGCAGATCTTTAAGTTGAAGCCTTGAAGATATAAAGCCCATCGCAGCAGACGTTGGTTATTAAATTGGGCTTGATGTAAAATCTCAGAGGGTTGTGGTCCGAATAGATGGTAGTGGACCTAGCACCGTGCAGATATGGTGCAAAGTGTTGTAAGCTCAGGACGATGGACAGGAGTTCCTTCTCTATAGTACTGTAGTTCTTCTGATGAGGCTTCAACTTGCAACTGTAGTAGCTGACAGGTAGAACCTCCTCGCCTCGCTGCTGCATTAAGACACTTCCGATGCCGGTACCACTGGCGTCGACATGGAGGATGAAAGGCTTCTTGATATCTGGTGAGGCGAGAATGGGATTAGAACAGAGGAGGAATTTGAGTTGTTCGAATGCAACGGTTTGCTCTCTGGTCCAATTATACCGTTGCTTGGGACTGGTTAAGGTGATTAATGGGGTTGCAACAGTGCTAAAATTCTTCACAAACCTACGGTAATAGGAAGCAAGACCAAGGAAGCGCAGGAGCTGCTTCCTGGTAGTAGGCTGTGGATACTGTTGGATTGCTTGAATGTGAATGTTTAACGGAGCCAGGTTGCCACTCCCTATAACATGACCCAGGTACCGCACTTTACCTTTCGCGAAGGTGGACTTGCCCAAATTGATGGTGAGGCCGGCTTTCAGGAGCTTGTAGAACAATCGTTGTAGCTGGAGCAGGTGTTCGCTCCAGGTGTTGGATGCTACTACGATGTCGTCCAAATAGGCATAGGTGTTTTCCAAGCCCTGGATGACGCGGTTGACAGCTCTCTGAAAGGTGGCTGGGGCATTGCAGAGTCCAAAGGGAAGGCGATGGTACCTGTAGAGACCAAAGGGGGTTATAAAGGCGGACAGTACCTTAGCTCGCTCCGTTAAACTCACCTGGTAGTAGCCCTTTAGTAGGTCTACCTGAGACAGGTAGCGGGCATTACCAATGGCATCCAAAATGTCGTCTACTCTGGGTATTGGGTAGGCGTCCTTCACTGTGACCTGGTTCAACTTCCTATAATCCGTACACAGACGGATTTTGCCGTGAGGTTTGGGTACCAGGATGCATGGTGAGGCCCAGGGGGACTCACAGGGGGTAGCCAGTCCATGGTCCAAGAGATACTGTACCTCAGCCCGCATGACTTCCGTTTTGCTCGGGCTGATTCGGTAGAATGGTTGGCGAATCGGCTGGGTGTCAGGTAGCAGTTGGATGTCGTGCCGAGTTACAGTACACTCTTGGGGGTCATCTCGAAACAACTCTTGATATTCTCTGACGAGTTTGATTAGTGGAGCACTATTATCGTCCTGAAAATGATGTTGAAGGTTAGTAAGGATTTCCGAGTTAGAGAGCGCTGTCTCAGTGTCAGTGCTCTCGGAAGGAGAAGCAGGGAAGGTCTCACTGTGGCTGTATGGACCTGTAAATGAGGTGAAATTGGTTAACACAGTGGGAGGAACCCCATGGTAGGGCTTGAGTAAATTAATGTGGCACAGCTGGGTCTTCCGCCGCCTATCGGGTGTCTCGAGAACGTAGTTGAAGTTGTTCCGGCACTCCTTAACACGGTAGGGTCCTGAGAACCTGTTCTGTAAAGGAGAACCTGGGATAGGGAAATAGGCAAGCACTAAGTCTCCTGGTGTAAACTTCCTTACTTTACAGTGCCGGTCGTAACGAGTCTTCATCCTCTCCTGGGCTCTCTGTAGGTTGTTGCTGGCAAAGGAATGGACCCTCTCTAGAATGTGTCGGAGATTTTGGAGATACTGGGGCACACTCTGATGCTCACTGAAGGTGTCATCACGTAGAGAATCCTTGAAAGCCTTGAGAGGTGTACGGCACTTACGTCCGTAGAGCATCTCATAAGGAGATACTCCTAGTGACTCGTTGGGAAGACTTCTGAAAATACACAAATGAGATCAATTTGCCTATCCCAATCCTTTGAGGTCTCATTACAGAACTTTTTTAAGAGTGCCTTGATGGTTTGATGACTACGCTCGAGAGAACCCTGTGAAGCAGGATGATAGGGGCTGGACAGTACCTGTTTGATGTTGAACTCCTCCAGAGTCCGTTTGAAGAGATCACTGGTGAAGTTGGTACCACAGTCGCTCTGAATCTCCCTCGGAAATCCATACTGGGTGAAGATTTTCAGTAGATTCTTCACCACTGTAGCAGCTGTAATATTTTTTACTGGAACTGCTATCGGAAATCTGGTGGTAGGACACAGGATGGTTAAGATATATGAGTTGCCTGCACTGGTCCGAGGCAAAGGACCAACGCAGTCGATAATGAGCTTGTGGAACGGTTCCTCAGGCACCTGGATGGGTATCAGGGGTGCTCTGGGAATGGAAACGTTCGGTTTCCCGGCTAACTGACACACGTGGCATAATTTGACATGAGATTTGACGTCGTTTACCATACCTGGCCAGTAGTAGTCTTGTCGAATTCCATGGTAAGTCTTGTTGAACCCATAGTGTGACAAAGCGCCGTGGGCCAGGTGTAGAATCGTGGGCCGCAGGCTGGTGGGAATCACTAGTTGTTCAACGTTTGCCCAATCGTCCTCGTCCTTCAGTTTACTGGGTCTATACCTGCGATAGAGTATTTCGTTCTCCATAAAGAACCCAGGAACACTGTCGGATTGGGTTTCAGCCTGAAAGAATAATGGTGTCAATGTAAGATCATCTCTCTGTAACTTACGGAACTCCACCGCGGTCAGGTTAGGGGGTAGTTTCGAAGGGTCCTGAGGGACAGCGGTAGCAGTAGAGTCGGCTGGCTGTGGACGTGCAGCTTGAGCACGGGTGGTCACCATAACAGGAGGAGAACCTTCATCACTCTCTTGAACCTTTACTGGGAAATGTTCAAAAATCGGGTTATCCACCACAGAGTTGCTTACCTTGGATATGTCCTTGATGATCAGGTTGTTTGGTTGTTGGTCTTCTGCCAAGTCGTTGCCCAGGAGAAGTTGCACTCCAGGCATGGGAAAAGGCTTTTCCCTGACGGCGACTTGGACTTCACCGGTCACGAAGGGACAATCCAGGTAAACTCGGGCAAGTGGATAAGGAGTTGTAGCAGTAAGGTCAGTGATGAACACAGTCTCTCCTGTGTAGGCGACGTTGGGCACAGCCGATTTCAAAACGATCGATTGTAGAGCCGCTGTGTCCCTTAGGATCTTAAGTCCGAAACGTCCCTCTGAATCTGAACCGTGGGTAGAGATAGTTCCTGGATAGAGATGCTTGGTAAAGAGAGAGAGATCATTAGCATGAACACCAACATTCATTACAGGCTTACCGGACTTAGGGTGAGTAGTTTTAGACTTAGGGGGTTCGACGTTACCTTTAAATTGGGACTTACCACATTTGTCAATGGTGTGTCCATATAATCGACAATACCTGCAGTACAGTTGAGAGGTACCTTGATCTGGGCTCGCTTTCTCGTAACTGTACCAAGACTTCTTGCTGGTAGGATCTGGAGTCAGCCGGTGGATGAGGCTGTAAGTGTCAGCTGACTTCGCACACTTCACTAATTCCGTCTCTTCCTTGTCTGCTAAGTATAGGCGGACAGGAGGAGGTACACGTCTCAAAAATTCTTCAACCAGTATGAGGTTGACAAGTTCTGAAAAAGTAGAGACATGTGCTGCCTCCAGCCATTTCATGAAATATCTTTGTTTGGTGTTAGCAAATTCTAAGAAGGTGGTGGTACTTGCCTTGACGTAGTCACGAAACTTTCGTCGATAGCTTTCGGTGGAGAGAAGGTAGGCGTCCAACACAGCTTGTTTCAGGGTGGTGTAGTCGTTTTCCGAAGCCAAAGTGCTGAGTGTGACTGCTGCTCTACCTGTTAAATGTACTCTGAGAAGGGTAGCCCATTGGTCGTCAGGCCAATTAAGTTGAACAGCAAGGGTCTCAAAAGTGGTAAAGAACACATCAACCTCCGTTTCGAGGAACGGGGGCATTAACTTACTTGCATGGGAGATATTGAAACTGGGAGGAAGACTAGCTGCCGCTTGTTGGAGTTGAGCTTGGTGTGCAGCGTCCCTCGTGAGTTCTCGGTCACGACATTTAGCATTGCTTCTGCCTGTCGTTGGTCGTGTTCCCGTTGTATCTCGAGTCGCTGTTTGTATAAGGCCAACTCACGTTCTTGCTGTCCTTTGAGGAGTAGGGCCTCCCTTTCACTTTCTTCCTTCCGGATGGCAGCTTCTTCCTTTCTGAGGGCAGCTTCACGCTTCTTCCTTTCTGAGGGCAGCTTCACGCTCTCTGATTGCAGCTTCACGCGTTTGTTCTTCCTTTCTGAGGGCAGCTTCACGCTCTCTGATTGCAGCTGCTTCTTGTTGTTGCTGTAGCTCGATCTTGGCAAGTTCCAATTTGAGCTTTATCGCTCTCAAGTCATCTTTATCTGAAATAATGTACTGTTCATGAGTAGAAGAATCTATAATATCTTCCTCAGCAAGGTGATCCAGTATCATATTATTAATGGCAAATTTGTTGGCTCCATCAGGAACTTCTAAGTGATACTCATGTGCAAGAGTTAACAAATCGACCCTCTTAGCGTGACGTAAGGTCCCTATTTCTCTTTCTGGATTTGCTTTGAAAGCTTGTAAGCGGAACATGGTGAAAATATAGCAAAACAAAGGAGATGAATATAGTGAGAATATGGCGAGTGTCAGAAACAGGAAACGTGGCAACTGATACCTATCCTGTGGGGAATTATTAATAATTAAAGTAAATTCAAGATGGTAAATGAATAAGGTCGCAGGAAATCTTGTACCTGGTACTCACTATGGGAGGATAAAGGCAAGAAAATCCTACTAATTAGTGAAAACTAATTTTAAAATACAAGTGAAACACTAAATGGCTTCAAAATAAATGAGGTAGTCCAAAAAATGTAGTCATACCTTGCCAAGTCACTATAGAACATAAGCAATGGTACCCACTGAAATTGAATATGGTATTTACAGAATTAGCGAACTTTTGTGCTCAAAAGAAAGAACGCCAATTCCCTACCTTAAGTAAATACCATCAGTCTGACCGACGAGTAGGGGTGCGAGTGTCAACTGGTGACGAGAACTATCGGCGAGGTCCCAATTCGCCAATAATAGTTCGTGCTAGAGGATCTAAAGCCCTCTTTTTCCTCCTAGAGTCGGATTGCAGGACTTGGGTGCTATTGACCCGGAGACAGACCACAGTACCAGGGTACCTATGTGATAATCTGTCAAAAAGTGAGAAATATTGGGGGACAAAGATGTTAAACACGGAGGATAACACGGAAGGGGGAGACGACCAATTAAGAGTATGACTGCGGCCTACAGTCACCACGTAATCCAAAGTTGTCTCACTCTCACCATATGCTATTCCCGTAATGTACAATATACACAGCACCATATAAAATAAAAAATGATTAATGTGAATAATGGAAGCAAGGGAAATAAGAGCCAAGTGCGCTTACCACAATTACCAATACCTGAGTGAAGCTCCGTGGACAGATCTCCATTTAATAGTGGCTCCGTGGACAGATCTCCATTTAATAGTGGCTCCGGACAGGCCCCCATTTATATGTGACGGTAACGAGTTGGAAATGGTGGTCGGCAGTCTTCCAACTAGCAGGTGTCAGTGCTGGGCCACATATAATATATAAAAAAAGAAAAGGAAAAAAAAAAGAGAAAAAAAAAGAATGACTGCGTGATTTGGTAATCTGTGGTAAGGTTGGAAAGACTAAAAGCAATAATAAAAAATATGGATTTTAATAACAATAAAAAACACAAATTGAAATAAATGCAAAATCTTGGCTTACTGGCAAAAATAATAAACAATATAAACATGAAAATAGATTACGTTAATGGGGAGGAGAATTGATATACAAAAGTAAGTAAAATATGAATGCTGGAATATATGCACTAACTATGAACCTCTATTTGACCACACAGAGTGAGTCACTTAGGAGTTCACAGCTTGCGAGCACACAATATTCTGGCTGGCAGAAACGCAAGGGACTCCAACAATAACTGGTGAGGTCTTGTGATTGGCGGGGAGCCGGAGTGGAGTGTTGGTTGGCGGCCAATGAGGAAGCTGGATGGTCGCAAGTCGCTCGTTAGGCCGTTGAAGGGTTCGGCGCGTCGACCAGGTGCAGCAGTGGGGGGGAAGGAGGGAGTTGCTGGTACGTGTGGCTAATATGTACGTTTAGCCACTACAAAACGTATCTTGTATATTGATGAGGACAGGCGTGATTCGCAGAAATAGCAGGCTAAATCTCTGATAAGAGATTATCGTCACAATATATATATATATATATATATATATATATATATATATTATATATATATATATATATATATATATATATATATATATATATATATATATATATATATATATATATATATATATATATATATATATATATATATATATATATATATATATATATATATATATATATATATATATATATATATATATATATATATAGGGGGGTACCACCTCTGGTGCAATTATAGGGACCCACAGCCTCAGAGAAGGGAACACAGAGCATTCAGGGAAAAACTTGCCATTTAACTCTGAATACATGAGGGTGTTCGCTTCTCCTACCACCCCCCTTTTTTATGGTGTACACTTTATTAAGCAAGGTTATACAGTTACATATCTGATTGTATACAAAAAATGAGCATTAAGAGGACACAAAAATAGTTCGCTTCCTAGAGGCTGTAGATTTCCTCGAACTCCTCCGACGTTGGGCAGGAACCGAGGATGCAGCGAGCATTCCCCCTCTGGATCGCGACACTGAGGCGCTGAAAGAGAAAACTTGCCGCTCTAGGGTCTCTTGTGGTGTCAATGAGCTTGGAACCAAGATCCTTTAGAAACCTTCTTGCACTCTCTCCCCATGGGCCTAGGGTCTCAGACCCTATTGGAACGAAGTTGTACCGATGATCTAATTGCCTATACTTGGCTGACTTGTCTCTTTCTCTGTGTGTCGCCGCGGCTCCTGCTGTGCCGGCAGAGAGGTTGATGTATGTGGCTGCCAGGGTGGATACGCAAGTATAGTCCCATGCCAACTGTCTGCCACCCTTCCACGGACGCAGTGTGATTCCGTCTGGTCGGCCGGCAAAGCTAACAGAGTCACGGTTCAGAAGGTTGCGGGGCTCTCTCTCCGCTGGACACTGGGCAGAGGCAAGGCTTCTTTTAATGATGTCGTTTACTTCGTCGTGTCTAGTGTGCCAACCACCAGATTTTCCACAGTGCAGGCCATGCAATCCATATTCGTCAGCATCTGCCTCGCCGCAAATACACCTATGAACAGTGTGGATAGGGGCAGCAAGACGGAGAGCGACTGCAATACGGAGCTCCTGCGGATCAAGACGTGTGCCTGTCGCAGACATAGGGACTGCCAAAAGGAAGTCCCCTGCATGGGGAGCCTGCACAGCTGTGAGGCGTGCACGATCACTGGGGGTTGTTGCTGCCTCCAGCAAAGCTGTGGCTTCTTTGTCTGCAATGGGGCTGTCCCAACTGGATTGTTTCTTGGCTTTCGGCATGGCTGGTCTGAGTGCTGGGTCTGCCATGGCACCCCATTTCGTGTCGCATTCCGTGTAGTGGGGGTCCTGTATCCCCGCTACATCACTGAGGGTGTCAGGTAGAATTTCCTTAACCAGGTCATCTGATGCTGAGGAGGAAGACAGGAAGGCTGGGACAGCAATTTGGGTGGCAGTGCGGACACCCAAGCCACCGAGCCTAACAGGAAGAGTGGCTTGTTTCCACTGGCACTCGTTGAGGGAGAGATTAACAACTTTTTCCAGCATGGTCTTCAGTAAGAGGTCATACTCTTCAAGCTTTCGGTTGTCGTAAGATGGGGCGCACCTCAGAAAGTAGGTTAGCCTCGGAAGGGATAGGCATTTGGTGAGGAGATAAAAAGCATCGTGGGCATCGATGTCACCTATTCTGTCTTCCATCCTCCTAAGGTCTGCGATTTTCTTGTCAAGGATCTCCTCAATGGCATTAGACCCGAGGGGGGCTCCAAGGAGGGTGCTGTTCTCGGCCCTAATGACATGGGCTCCAGGCAAGGCAGACCTTATTCTAGCTACGATGTCTGGGTTGGAGGAGACTACTTCACACTTGGAAGGGTTCAGGACAAGACCCAGGCTTACTTCTTGCTCCCTTATTTTCCTGATGTCTGCCAAGAGGTCGTCTACGGTGCCAGCTATAGTGCCATCATCCAAAAACCAGATGTTGAACTCGCTGGACAAGCTTTCGGTGATTTCTTTTAAGACTAAGCAGAAAGAAGGGGAGCAAGAGGATCACCTTGCTGAACGCCTTCACATGATCTGATTTCATGTTCACCAAAGAGCAGTTTTGACTCACCACTGTAGCACGATAGTATGAACGGGTAGAGGGGCCGGAAATGGCGATGTACGGCACAAAGTACTGCATCTCTTCTGACCATGTTGAAGGCATTCTTAAAATCCAGTTTGAGCAGGGCCTTTCATCAGAAATGTTGGTGATGTATGCTCGTGCTGCATGGGCAGCCGCTTCACAGCCTTGGGGGATTCCAAATCCTAGCTGGATTGGTTTCAGTAATTCAGTAATTATATAATAGTTTATTCTATTTTATAATTCAGTAATAATAGTTTCAGTAATATATATATATAATATATATATATATAAATATAATTATATATAATATATATATATATATATATTATATATATATATATATATATATATATATATATATATATATATAATATATATGTGTGTGTGTGTTGTGTGTGTGTGGTGTGTGTGTACAATCTAGTGTCACTATATGCCTATGTGATTAGTGTGTTTTTTACTGTGGTAATTGCAATGTGTGGACCAGTGTTCTAAGAGGTAATTAGAGCACTGTGGTCATTTGCAAGATGACAGTAAAGTGTTGGGCATGTACTAATATTTTGATTTAGTGCACAGTGCCGTGTGTGTTTTTGCAAAAGGGGTTGTCATTGTTGGTGATTGTTGCTAGTGTTGATCAATCATCGGGTGTGTTATTGCAGTTCAGTAAATCATTGTAGGCTGTGTTCTAGAGGGTTCATGTCCTGAGTGTTATTTACTGTGTCCTGCAGTATTGTCATTGCAAGCGGATTG
>WNGS01121661.1:2840-13682 GCA_020271785.1 Procambarus virginalis
CCTATTGTTGGAGTTATGTCCATCTTGAAGTCTCATGGAGTTGTGAATGCTGTACAGTAAATACATACTGTAGTGTATTATACCGTTAACACTATGTTGATTAAGTAGTTCTGCTGTATGATGAGTAATACAATACAGTTTATGAAAACTATTGTACACTAAAATTACTGCAACTTTAATTTTAACACTATGTACACACTTAAATTTAACACTTGTTCTATCTGTTCACGCCACACACGATGTTTTTAGATGTTTGCATCAGCTTTGCTGGTGCTTGCTGCTGCTGTGGCTTCAGCTGCTTCTGAGCTGGGCACGGCTGTTCTCGTGCCCGGCTCGGCTGTTCTCGTGCCCGGCACGGCACGGCTGTTCTCGTGCCCGGCACGGCACGGCTGTTCTCGTGCCCGGCACGGCACGGCTGTTCTCGTGCCCGGCACGGCACGGCTGTTCTCGTGCCCGGCACGGCACGGCTGTTCTCGTGCCCGGCACGGCACGGCTGTTCTCGTGCCCGGCACGGCACGGCTGTTCTCGTGCCCGGCACGGCACGGCTGTTCTCGTGCCCGGCACGGCACGGCTGTTCTCGTGCCCGGCACGGCACGGCTGTTCTCGTGCCCGGCACGGCACGGCTGTTCTCGTGCCCGGCACGGCACGGCTGTTCTCGTGCCCGGCACGGCACGGCTGTTCTCGTGCCGGCACGGCACGGCTGTTCTCGTGCCCGGCACGGCACGGCTGTTCTCGTGCCCGGCACGGCACGGCTGTTCTCGTGCCCGGCACGGCACGGCTGTTCTCGTGCCCGGCACGGCACGGCTGTTCTCGTGCCCGGCACGGCACGGCTGTTCTCGTGCCCGGCACGGCACGGCTGTTCTCGTGCCCGGCACGGCACGGCTGTTCTCGTGCCCGGCACGGCACGGCTGTTCTCGTGCCCGGCACGGCACGGCTGTTCTCGTGCCCGGCACGGCACGGCTGTTCTCGTGCCCGGCACGGCACGGCTGTTCTCGTGCCCGGCACGGCACGGCTGTTCTCGTGCCCGGCACGGCACGGCTGTTCTCGTGCCCGGCACGGCACGGCTGTTCTCGTGCCCGGCACGGCACGGCTGTTCTCGTGCCCGGCACGGCACGGCTGTTCTCGTGCCCGGCACGGCACGGCTGTTCTCGTGCCCGGCACGGCACGGCTGTTCTCGTGCCCGGCACGGCACGGCTGTTCTCGTGCCCGGCACGGCACGGCTGTTCTCGTGCCCGGCACGGCACGGCTGTTCTCGTGCCCGGCACGGCACGGCTGTTCTCGTGCCCGGCACGGCACGGCTGTTCTCGTGCCCGGCACGGCACGGCTGTTCTCGTGCCCGGCACGGCACGGCTGTTCTCGTGCCCGGCACGGCACGGCTGTTCTCGTGCCCGGCACGGCACGGCTGTTCTCGTGCCCGGCACGGCACGGCTGTTCTCGTGCCCGGCACGGCACGGCTGTTCTCGTGCCCGGCACGGCACGGCTGTTCTCGTGCCCGGCACGGCACGGCTGTTCTCGTGCCCGGCACGGCACGGCTGTTCTCGTGCCCGGCACGGCACGGCTGTTCTCGTGCTGGTTGATTTTCTGCTACAAGTTCTTGCAAAATATTGCTTCATTTTTGGCATTAATAAGGCACTATTAGTAAGCCCCTGAGACATTTTGTTGTATATCAATACAGCTGTAGTCCAAAAATGGTAAATTCCACAATTATTCTTCCACCGGCGGTTAAATACTGTACGTTAATCACAGACAAAACTAAAGGCACTGGGTGCATACTGTACGAACGCAGACTAGGTCTATACGTACACCCTACAGTAGGCTGGTGTTTAAGCCAGATCCAGTAACATAAATTTCTCTCAAATATTTGATTTACATCAAATTATATAATTTTGGGTTGTATATTTAGTTTAGCAACATTATTATGATAATAAGAGCTATTAAAGACTTATTTTAGAACCGATTTATTAATTTTATTATTTCAAAGCCGTAAGTCACCGAACTGTGGCGACGAAATTGAACAAAACAAGCATGGTGTTGTGTCCGATTTCCAGTAACATAAATCTCTCTCAAATATTGGATTTACATCAAATTATATATTTTTGGGTTATATACTGTATTTAGTTTAGCAACATTATTACGATAATAAGAGCTATAAAAATACTTATTTTAGAACTGATTTATTAATTTTATTATTTCAAAGCCGTAGGTCACTGAACTATAGCGACGAAATCGAACAAAACAAGCATGGTGTGTGCACAAGGATTAGACCTGTCCACTCGTGCTGGACTTGTGAGCCACCAATAACATGAATAATTTCTCAAATAGCAGATATCTATCATATTACAGTATATTTTTGGTTTTATTTAGTTTAGATTAAATAGGATAATAAAGAGTTATTAAAACACCAGTTTTAGAAATGATTTATTAATCTGAAACGTTCAAAGTCATGGGTTACTGAACTATAACGACACAGATGAAAGTGAGTGAACCCTCACTGTAAAGTGAGGTTTACAGTACAGTATTCTCTTACCTGTCCACCCTCACTCATCTTCTTTCATCACAGAAAATGTATATAAGATTTTCAATACATTAGCTAGCTATTCACGCTTCAGCCTTTAAATTAATTTACAAAGATACGTGTGCCACAAATCAGTGAACGAAAGTCATTGAAACTCAGTCGTTCACTTGTGTGGACCACTCTGGCCGGTGTTTGGTTAATATGCTTTACTTGTTGTGTGGACCATTCTGGCTTGTGTTTGGTTCATATGGTTCACTTGTTGTGTGGTCCATTTGTGTGATCCAACTTGGCTTATGAAGGAATTATTAATTGAGATAGAATGAGACAGTTTTCCACCACTCTGTGAACTCTGTCCCAACATCGTAAGCTTGTGGACCACTTGTGGTCCACCTGTGTGGCCCACATGTGTGGTCCACTTGTGTGATCCAACTTGTCATATGAAGGAATTATTAATTGTAACCTGTGATGGAATGGGAAAGTTTTCCACCACTGTGACCTCTGTCCCAACATCGTAAGCTTGTGGACCATTTGTGTGGTCCACTTGTGTGATCAAACTTCTCATATGAGCAAATTATTAATTGTAATCTGTGATATAATTGGAAAGTTTTCCACTAGTCTGTGAACTCCTGGACATCGTAAGGAAATACAAACATCCCCCCGCTTCGGAGGATGTTTGGGGGCGCTTTACACTGCCTATGTGAGGCCAGTCTTAGAGTATGCCACCTCATCATGGAGTCCTTATCTGAAGAAGCATATAAGAAAACTGGAAAAGGTTCAGAGGTTTGCAACAAGACTCGTTGCAAAGTTACGTGGGATGGGACATGAGGAGAGCCTGAGGGAACTGTGCCTTACAACACTAGAGAGAAGAAGGGAGAGGGGGGACATGATAGGAACGTATAAAATACTCAGGGGGATTGACATAGTGGACATAGACGAAATGTTCACATGGAATAGTAACAGAACGAGGGGACATGGGTGAAAGCTGGAAACTCAGATGAGTCACAGGGATGTTAGGAAGTTTTCTTTTAGCATGAGAGTAGTAGGAAAATGGAATGCACTTAAGGAACAGGTTGTGGAAGCAAATACTATTCATAATTTTAAAACTAGGTATGATAGGGAAATAGGACCATAGTCATTGCTGTAAACAACCGATGCTCGAAAGGCGGGATCAAAGAGTCAATGATCGATCCTGCAGACACAATTAGGCGAGTACACTATATGTAAAAATGGTGAGAATCAGTCAGAAACTAGATTTTTGGATACTGAAGTTGAAATTCTAGTTATAGATACAGTATAACCTCGATTCAAAGTACCCCGATTCAACGAATCTCCTGCTAGTTCGCACACTTTTCAGGTCGGATTTACTCACCCGGTTCGACGAACAATGGTTCGCCGAAACGGGATGTTCAGATTTGCTTAGGATGTCAAGACAGAGACTGGTGGAAAACTCTCTCATTCTATTACAGATTACAATTAATAGTTCCCCCCATATGACAAGTTTGATCACACAATTAAGTGAACCACACAACAAGTGAACCATATGAACCAAACACCAGCCAGAGTGGTCCACACAAATGAACAACCGAGTTTCCATGGTTTTTCATTTACTGATTTGTGGCACACTTATCTTTGTAAATTAATTTAAAGGCTGAAGCGTGATTAACTGCATGTGGTAAAATCTCCTTATAGACATTTTCTGTGATGAAACAAGGTGAGTGAGGGTGGACAGATAAGGGAATACTGTACTGTAAACCTCACTTGGTTTCCTCCGTCTGTGTCGTCATAGTTCAGTGACCCATGATTTTGAAAGTTTCAGATTAATAAATCATTTCTAAAACCAGTGTTTTAATAGCTTTTTATTATCTTAAACTAAACTAAACTAAATAAAAGCAAAAATATACTGTAATATGATATTTATATTATTCGAACAACTCCAGAGCGAGGGGATGGGTCTAATCCTTGTACACACAGCACCAAGCATGTTTCGTTCGATTTCATCGCCACAGTTTCGTGACCTACGTTTTTTTAACAATAACATTAATAAATAAGTTCCAAAATAAGTTTTATATATTTCTTATTATCCTAATAATGTTACTAAACTAAATATATGACCTAAAATATATAATCTGATGTAAATCCAATATTTGAGAGAAATTTATGTTACTGGATCTGGCTTAAACACCAGCCTACTGCAGGGTGTATAGACCTAGCCTACGTTCATATGGTAGGTACCCAGTGCCGTTAGCTTTGACTGCGAGTGACGTGTTTGTCCGCCAGTGGAAGAATAATCGTGGAATTTACTATATTTTGACTACAGCTGTATTATTATACAAGATGTCTCAAGGGCTTGCTAATCGTGCTGTATCTACAAAGAGGAAGAGGAGTTTTTTATCCATTGAGCAAAAATTAGACATAATAGAGAAACATGAACGTGGCTACTCTGTTACTAGGCTGGCAGCAGACTTTAACACTTTCGCGTTCCACTGACTACGCTCGCGTCACACATGTTTCTACTGAATAGGTTCCAACGACGCCATCTGCGTCGCTTGATATAAAAAATTGTAAAAAAAAATTACTATCCGATCTTCATTTTTTTTTAGATGAGCGCCATTGTTTTCCCACAATCCTCCATAGGCCGCATGGCTAATATTATGGGTCACGCCATGCGGTCGGCCTAGTGCTTTGTTTACGACTGTCGTGACCGGATCTTCGCGCTCTCGCGTCCGGAACCTGTGCACCTCTCTGGCTCGTTTACGAGTCTTTATTCGTTCCTGTGTCTTGCAAACCCATTATTACTTGAAAACATGGATCGTGGTAAAGGACAGAGCACTTCTATGCCCAAGAAAGATAGAAAAACCACCAAAGACGATAAGTTGATTCAGCTTTACGAAACGTACAAGAATGTGAAGCTTACCCCCAGTAAATATCCTGATTTATTGGATCGTTTGTCAGATGTGGAGGCAGATGTTGAAGGGGACGAACGTCAGAGTGATTTTAGTAGTGATAGTGAGGAGACAGTGATGTCTGAAGAGTTTGATAGCTCTTCGACTTTTGAGAGTAGCGAGGAGAGTGAGGATGAGGAGGCGGATCATGGCCGCCCCATGCCACCCATAAGGCGGCGTGCAGGACGTCTTCAACAGCCTAATCCCGATGATGCCTGGTGTACTGACAATACACCACCAATTGTAGACAGTTTCACTGCCACACCAGGCCTAACTGTCCCTGTGCCGATCACTACCCTGCAATTTATACAATTATTTTTTACACGTGCCCTGATTCAATTTATCACAGTGGAAACGAACAGGTATGCCGGCCAGTTTATTCGGAATGCTTCAAGGCGCACCATAAGGTTGTGGAAAGACGTATCAGTGAAGGAAATGGCCAGGTATTTGGGTTTGTCAATGTTGATGGGTATTGCACGACTCCCGACAATGAGAATGTACTGGCAAACCACGCGGTTGTGGCATATGAGGACCTTCAATATTTTCATGACTGCAAAACGATACCAACATATTGCCCAGTTTTTTCATACTTATAACCAGCTTGCAGTTCCTCCAAACAACAAGAACCGCGTGATAAAACTAAGCACCATCATTACCTACTTTACCAAGAAATTTGGCACATACTATGTTCCCAATAAAGCACTCAGTTTGGATGAAGGTACAATGTCGTGGCGCGGTCGTTTATCCTTCAAGGTTTACAACCCAAATAAACCTGATAAGTATGGGGTAAAGTTGTACATGCTAGCTGAGGCAAGGACTGGATATATTATTGATTTTGAGGTGTATAGTGGAGTTGGCAAGACAACAGTGGAGACAGTGATGGGCCTTATGCAACCCTTATTGAACAAGGGCTATCATCTATACATGGACAATTATTATAACTCTGTCAATCTCACTGAAGTGCTAAGGGAAAATGGTGTGTACACTTGTGGAACACTGAGATTGCAGCGTGGCGCCCCAAAAGATCTGCAACAAATTGCAAAAAGGAAATTCGCTGTTGATGAAACTATTTTCAGGCGCAAGGACAACACTTTCGTTATCCTATGGAAAGACAAAAGAGTGGTGTCATTGATCACAAACTGTCATAATGCAGACACACAAGAGGTAGAAAGAAGGAAGAGAGTGAAGAAACGTGACGGATCATCAACAGTTCAGATTGTAACAGTCAACAAACCCACAGCCATTTGCGACTACAACACCAACATGAAAGGTGTTGATCACTTCGACCAAATGATCAAATATTACAAGTTCGCCAGGAAATCACATAAGTGGACTAAGAAGATCACATTCTATTTCCTTCAAATGGCTTTACACAATGCCTATGTGTTGTACAAGATGTACACAACTGATACCAAGAAATTGACCCTACTCCAGTTTCATGAGGTGGCAATATGGGCCCTGTTGAGGTGGGACCTGGATGAGTGGCCTGACACTGAAAGCCCTATCCCACATGCTGCTGATTACCAAGATCCTTCAGCCGATTTGGCAACACCTGGCCCATCTGGAGTGAGCCGTCCTTTATTTCCTCCTCCTGCACGCCCAGCACAAGAGTCATCCTCATCAGACAGTGAAACTGAAACGCCTGCACCTGAACCTGAACCTAGTCCTCCACCTGTGAAGAATCCCTGTATTGTTGATTCAGAGGATAGGCTAAACAAGAGGTTGACCCATGCTATAGTGCAAATTGCTAAACGGAAACGCTGTCGTGTTTGCATGAAGTCAGGAATTAGGAAAGACTCTAAGTATCAGTGCAAGACATGTGGAGTTGCACTATGTCCCTCACCATGCTACACAAAATATCATCGCAAGAGGGTATTTTGGAAAGCAAAAAAATAACGCCTCTGCAACCATCCACTCCACCTTACGTAACATCTGTTGAGCAACGTCAGGGACATTTTCCTGAAGCAGGTGGAGTGGATAACCAAATGTTCAACTTATTGACCTTCAATCATCACATAGTGGGTAAGTACAAACACTTTGTATTCATCATTGTGAAGTTATTACTTTATTACTATTACTATACTTTGCTGTGGGTACTTCTATATATCTTCCGGTTCTTAGTGTTCTGATTGGTATGTCTACATAGTGCATCTTATTGCGAGTATTTTGATACCAAAATGAACAATGTAGCACAAAAACTTCCATTGGAAATATATTTTTGTTTGGCGGGTGTATTGGGTGTAGCGGGTGTGGAAATGGGTGTATGGGCGGGTGAGGCATCGACGCGTTTGGGGGTGTTTGGGGGTGAGGCGCGCCCATGTGACTCACTTTTATGGATATGTCTGTGTAGGCAATTTTATTGCGATGACAGTGATACCAAACAAAACCATATGCAACAAGTTTGGACTTGATAAACACAATGAGAGTAGAAACATATCGGGAGAGTTTAGCAGAGTTTAGCGTTAGCGCCAAACAAAGGGCGCAGTTCTTTGGTTGGTGGTGGCGTAATGTTAGCTTTGGTGAAATGTTATGCATATGCTCTTATAGAACATTTCATTAGCTACACAGTGATACAAAAATAAAACACGTACATCGAAAATGAGGGTCACAAACATGTGCAGAGTATAAACTTTTCAGTTGTGGTTGTAGCTGGGCGCGCTGGAGCGTGTAACCCTCAGCCAACTTCCCACATTCCTGCGTGCGGGCGCGACACCATTATTTATTGTTCCTATTCATATGTCCGTGTTGGGAATTTTATTGCGTCACAATGATACCAAAATAAACCACGAATAAAAATTAGGGGTTGGCAAACATAAAAACATCGTAAACATTGATGCCCGGTTTGACGCTCACGGCTAACGAACGCCACATTTTCTTATTCGGTGTGGTTCTCATGTTGGATTTGGTGACAATTTATGTATATATTACTCTAGAGCATTCTCTCGCGAACACAATGATACCAAATTTAAATACATACCGCGAAAATTAAGCTCACCACCCTGAAAAGATTATAAAATTTTTTTGCTGACGCGCCGTAGGCCCACACGTCGGGATCACTTAGGGGGTATAGTGGGCCTATTCACGGGGAACGCGAAAGTGTTAATGCCGGGAAAAGTACGGTGTGTGATATCAAGAGAAAGATGATATTAAGAAATTCCTTGCTTCAATTGATATTGGTGAATTAAATAAAAGATAAACGATAAAAGGTTCTACAAATACAAATTTAGACGAAGCTGTGTATAAATGGTTTAACCAGGAGCACTCTGTGTGGATGCCACTTGGCGGTGATGCCATTAAGACAGCAGCAGGAAAAATTTGCACAAAAGATGAACATTCCAGATTTTCGAGCAAGTGAAGGATGGTTACCTTACCTTGAGGTTACCTTGAGGTGCTTCTGGGGCTTAGCGTCCCCGCGGCCCGGTCGTCGACCAGGCCTCCTGGTTGCTGGACTGATCAACCAGGCTGTTTGACGCGGCTGCTCGCAGCCTGACGTATGAGTCACAGCCTGGTTGATCAAGTATCCTTTGGAGGTGCTTATCCAGTTCTCTCTTGAACAGTGTGAGGGGTTTGCCAGTTATGTCCCTTATGTGTAGCGGAAGCGTGTTGAACAGTCTCGGGCCTCTGATGTTGATAGAGTTCTCTCTCCGAGTACCTGTTGCACCTCTGCTTTTCAACGGGGGTATTCTGCACATCCTGCCATGTCTTCTGGTCTCATGTGATGTTATTTCTGTGTGCAGGTTTGGGACCAGCCCCTCTAATATTTTCCACTTGTAAATTATTATGTATCTCTCCCACCTGCGCTCAAGGGAGTACAAATTTAGGCTTAATTGGTCCTAATAGTTTAGATGTTTTACTGAGTGGATTCTAGCAGTAAAGGACCTCTGCACGCTCTCCAGGTCAGCAATTTCTCCAGCTTTGAAAGGGGCTGTCATTGTGCAGCAGTACTCCACTCTAGAGAGCACAAGCATTTTGAAAAGTATCATCGGTATAGCATCTCAAGTGTGAAAAGTTCTTGTTATCCAACCTGTCATTTTTCGTGCAGTTGTGACGGCTACTTTATTGTGCTCTTTAAAGGTAAGAGTCTTCCGACATGAGTACACCCAGATCCTTTACATTGCCTTTTCGTTCTATGTTATGATTTGTCTGAGTTTTGTACGTGGTTTCCGTTTTCATATTTTCATTTTTTCCATAGCGCATGAGCTGGAACTTATCTTCGTTAAACACCATATTATTTTCTGTAGCCCATAGAAAGACCTGATCTACATCTGACTAGAGGTTTGCCGTGTCCTCTTATGTTGCCTACTCATGAAGATCCTAGTGTCATCTGCAAAGGATGATACAGTGCTATAGGTTGTGTTCTTGTCTATGTCCGATATGAGGATGAGAAAAAGTACTGGAGCAAGCACAGTACCCTGGGGGACTGAGTCTTCACGGTTGATGGGCTGGATTTTTTTGTTGACTATTGCACATTGGGTTCTGTTAGTCAGGAAATTGTAGATCCATCTGCCTATTTTTCCGGTAATTCCTTTTGAACGCATTTTATGTGCAATAACACCATGGTCACATTTATCAAAAGCTTTTGCGAAATCTGTGTAAATTACATCAGCGTTTGTTTGTCTTCCATAGCATCTAATGCCATATCATAGTGGTCCAGCAACTGCGACAGGCAAGAGCGCCCTGTTCTGAAACCATGTTGTCCGGGGTTATGGAGATGCTGTGATTCCATGTATTTTGTGATCTTACTTCTTAGCACTCTCTCAAAAATTTTATGATGTGCGATGTTAGTGCTATCGGTCTGTAATTTTTTGCCTCTGCCTTATTTCCTCCTTTATGAAGTGGTGCTATCTCTGCTGTTTTTAGTATATCAGGGATAACGCCAGTATCTAGGCTTTGTCTCCACAGAATGTGGAGGGCCTGCGATAGTGTTTTTTTTTACAGTTCTTGATGAATATGGAGTTCCAAGAACTCTGCCTGGTGCAGTGCATAGGCCATATGTTTATGGCTTCTTCAAAATCCAGTGGGGATAGGGTGACATCTGATATATGATTGATGTTTTGGTATCATTCCATGAAAATATCATTTGGGTTATCAATCTTTAGTGCGTTTAATGGCTCGCTGAAAACAGAGTCGTACTGCTTCCTCAGTAACTCGCCTCATTTCTTTGTTGTCATCGGTGAACGTTCCATCTCCCTTTCGCAGGGGGCCCGATACTGATGTGGTTTTTTATCTTGATTTTGCATAGGAGAAAAAATTTTCGGATATCTCTCTATTTCACTGATGGCCTTTTGCTCTCTTCGCTCTCGGGGTTTTGTATGATTCTTGTACCTTGAGTTCAATGTTTCTATTTCCTACCTAACCTTCTTCGCCGTTCTTGAGACAGGGTGC
>WNGS01121663.1:5473-18980 GCA_020271785.1 Procambarus virginalis
GCTGGAAACAACACATGAGTCGACTGACGGAGTTATTCCAACGGTTGGAAGGGAAAGCGAACCTGACGGTAATCTGGCCAAGAGCGAATTCGGTAAGGCCCGATTAGAATACTTAGGTTTCATCGTGGGTCAAGGGAAGGTGACTCCGGTAGACCATAAAGTGAAGGCAATCAGAGAATATCGAATCCCAGGACGAGAAAAGAATTGTTTACGATATTTAGGGATGATCGGATACTACAGAGGATTTTGCAAGAACTTCGCGACAGTGGCACACCCTCTGACTGAATTGCTATAAGAACGTTAGATGGAGGTGGGGGGAAGCATGCCAGGAGTCCTTCGAGAAGACCAAGCAGTTATTAACCGAAGCGCCAGTGCTGATTTCGCCCGACTTCGAGTCGAACTTATCTTGTACGTCGACGCTAGCGACGTGGGGATTGGAGCCATGTTAGCTCAGGAAGGTCGGAGTTCACCGTCCAGTAGCATTCTACTCGAAGAAATTCGAAAAGTACCAGAGGGCTTATAGTACAGTGGAAAAGGAAGCCTAGCCCTGATCCTGGCACTGAAACATTTCGACGTCTATGTGGGTGGAGGTACTAGACCGGTGCAAGTGTTCACGATCATAACCCCTTGACGTTCGTGCACAGGATGAAGAACACGAACCAAAGGCTGACAAGATGGGCCCTACTGTTACAAGAGTACTGGCTAGAAATCCGCACAATAAAGGAAGGGAGGAATGTGGTAGCAGATGCCCTCTCCCGGATTCACTAACCGATATGATCTATTTTAAGGGGAGGGGTATGTTACGGTGCCCTCTCCTATCTCTTCGTTTGCCTGCTGTAAGAGTCATATCGACTCTCCCTACAGGGAGAAACTTACATTATAAGTGTAGGTAAGGGGAAAGAGGCGCCCGGATATAAATGAAAGAGTATCCCTACTGCAGATATGACGTTTTGGAATGGACGCTAGCCGTGTGCGGATTGGATGACTCGGGTCACGGGCGACCAATTGGAGCCCGCCGTGACGTCACCGAGTGTCCCGGGCGGCGCCAACAGATTTGACTGACAGCGAAGGGAGAGGACGCTCTCTGTCAGCTCTCAAGGATTGGAGGCTTAAAACAGGCTTCTCAGTGGATTAGAGCTAGCCATCGCAGCCCACCTGATACATAGGAGGCCCGCGCTTCTGGGAAGCAAAAAGGAACCAAGTTGAGTGGCAGAGAAGTGCCAAATTGGAGAATTGTCGGTGACGACGCTGGGCGTCGACGCGTGACGTTGAGGGCCTGAAAGGTGTGGCGGGCAGGCATAGCTGTGATGGGTCACATCCACTGAGGGTGTTGGAGGGACGACACCGTTCCTAGGACGAGAAGCAGTACCTTGTGGAAGGAACGTGTGTGTGCGAATATAGCGATCAGCTCAGCGCCCATTGATGGACCAGGATTGGGATAGCTGAATCCCAGGGATTGGAACGGCGAAGACGCGAAGGCTTCACGACACCTGAGGACCTGTGGGAACGTTCCTGGATCACCGAGGATCGACTCAGGAAGCATAGGACCCTCACACCATCGAGGGACAGGCGTCGTGAGCCAAGGATTGTTAAGGTAGATCATTTTCCCTCCCATTACCCTTTGTGAGAGTAGGCTAGATAGGCCATTATATTCACTTATATATGTGGAAATAGGATTAATGCTTTAGTAGCAGAATAGGCTGCAGGCAGCTTATGTCCAGGACTGTCAGAGAGGACAGTGTGTGTGGATGGAGGCAGGAGTGAAGAAGAGGTGCCGACGTGGTGAAGAGGCCTTCTGTGAGAGAGTGTGTGACTCCTGTCTATCTGCCCAGTTGAAGGAGCCTGGAGAACGTGAGAGAAGAGTTGCTGACAGTCTCCAGAGTTATTATTATTATTTTCATTTCCTTGTATCACTTGTAATCATAATGTGTGATCATGTAATTCGTGTCAGTAAATTCACACATTTTACTATTGGTTTAAGTGTGCCTCCATTGCAAATTTCTCTATTGAGCATACACGAGGGTTATCATAGTACCATTTAGGGGACATCACGTTCCTATAGAATTTCTTATTGTCTTGGAGTAGCAACACTCTGGCAACAGACAACATATATACACCCACTGAACTGCATCGCTGGGGTGCAGATATAATAACCCAGCTGGCGACCTTGTTGAGGAAAAGATAGAGAAGACAGGCGGGAAAGGAGTTCCTGCAACCTCTTTGTCCGGCAGGCAAGAATCAGGGAGGTCATTGTTATAAGGTAAGCCCGAGTCTTCTTTCACTCCCCCACGGGTCTAGGCCGGAATTGCTGATAGCAGTTTCCCCGTGGTTTTGACTGAAGGGCTTCCAGGGTGAGTCAGTGGCACCCCTTCAGTGGTGGAAGCAAAGACCTGCGGAGGTGGGCATTGCTGGTCCTCTCCTGTGGGACCAAGGAGACTCGGTGAATCCCGGGAGTCGGAGGGGCTGAGTATTCGGTCTTTCGAGCCCCTAGCAGCCGAGTGCTAGCAGAGCCCCGGCCCACCACCCCCCCCCCCCCCCGTCGTGCAAATAACATATGGCACATTTATCAAAAGCTTTTGCGAAATCGTGTAAATACATCAGCGTTTTGTTTGTCTTCCATGCATCTAATGCCATATCATAGTGGTCCAGCAACTGCGACAGGCAAGAGCGCCCTGTTCTGAAACCATGTTGTCCGGGCTTATGGAGATGCTGTGATTCCATGTATTTTGTGATCTTACTTCTTAGCACTCTCTCAAATTTTTTTTATGATATACGATGTTAGTGCTATCGGTCTGTAATTTTTTGCCTCTGCCTTATTTCCTCCTTTATGGAGTGGTGCTATCTCTGCTGTTTTTAGTATGTCAGGGATAACGCCAGTATCTAGGCTTTGTCTCCACAGAATGTGAAGGGCCTGCGATAGTGGTTTTTTACAGTTCTTGATGAGGTACACGATAGGTACACGATGTATATGAAAAAGTGACCAATGAGGTGCATGAAGCCGCTGCTATTTAAGGCAGCGGACGCCAGCAATGGTTTGTTGCCAGATATTTTGGGTTTATGTTGACAAAACAAAATTTCGTGTTGAGATGGTGTAAAGGTCGAGAGTATTTTGCTGGCTGGGGGACAGCACCTGGCTTCTCGGCGGGAGCGGGGAATGACAGGTTTGGATGACAGGTATGGGTGACAGGTGAGGGAATGACAGATGTGGCTCTCTGCTACGGAAAATCCATTACCATCGCCGACTTGATTTTGTGAAATCTGTGTTAATTAATGAAGTCCGGCTGCCATACAGGGAGAGATCACGTCATGATAGCAATATACAAATGTGCTGTGTGCAGGTTAATGATCAAAGGTAACACCGTATATAAACACAGGTCAAAGCAATAACTCTAATAACAAAATTATATAATAATTACTTGTACTTGAAATACTTTCTCAGTCACAATTCCACTTAAACACTCGACAGTTGGCACAAGACACTCTAATATACTATAACAAATTCACCTAATATACTCAGTGAGCAAAATTATTAACTGTTAGTAAAGGTATAATGGCTATAAGCAATTGGCTACCAATGAAATATTTAATTATAATAATTATTGTTATATATAAGTAACTTTTCACCTCAAGAATTGTTTCTCTAAGAAAATGAACCAGGGGACATTGGTACTTAAGTGTTACTGGCGTATCTACTCCAGTGTAACAACATGCAGGTCCGCGTTCAATCCCCGACTGTCCAAGTGGTTGGGCACAATTCCTTTCCCTTCATCCCTTCCCAAATCATTATCCTGACCCTTTCCCAGTGTTATATAGTCGTAATGGCTTGTTGCAACTGAGGACCCCACACCTGTGTCACACACACGACCACACACCTGTGTCACACACACATGACTACACACCTGCGTCCCACACACATGGCCACACACCTGCGTCCCACACACATGACTACACACCTGCGTCCCACACACATGGCCACTCACCTGCGTCCCACACACATGACCACACACCTGCGTCCCACACACCTGCGTCCCACACACATGACCACACACCTGCGTCCCACACACATGACCACACACCTGCGTCCCACACACATGACCACACACCTGCGTCCCACACACATGACCACACACCTGCGTCCCACACACATGACCACACACCTGCGTCCCACACACATGACCACACACCTGCGTCCCACACACATGACCACACACCTGCGTCCCACACACATGACCACACACCTGCGTCCCACACACATGGCCACACACCTGCGTCCCACACACCTGCGTCCCACACACATGACCACACACCTGCGTCCCACACACATGACCACACACCTGCGTCCCACACACATGACCACACACCTGCGTCCCACACACATGGCCACACACCTGCGTCCCACACACATGACCACACACCTGTGCCCCACACACATGACCACCCACCTGCGTCCCACACACATGACCACACACCTGCGTCCCACACACATGACCACACACCTGCGTCCCACACACATGACCACACACCTGCGTCCCACACACATGACCACACACCTGCGTCCCACACACATGGCCACACACCTGCGTCCCACACACATGACCACACACCTGCGTCCCACACACATGACCACACACCTGCGTCCCACATACATGGCCACACACCTGCGTCTCACACACATGACCACACACCTGCGTCCCACACACATGACCACACACCTGTGTCACACACATGACCACACACCTGCGTCCCACACACAAGACCACACACCTGCGTCCCACACATATGACCACACACCTGCGTCCCACACACATGACCACACACCTGCGTCCCACACACATGGCCACACACTTTCACTCTGAACCACTCCGACATAAGAGAAATCGGTTTTGAGGACCCAGTAGGAATGAGCGACCACAGTGTACTGGTGTTTGAGTACCTGATTGAAGAAGGGTTATTGAACTCGAGGAGGGATACCGAAACCAAAAGGTTAGCATACCGAAAGGGAAACTATGAGGGGATAAGAACATTTCTGACAGAAATAGCATGGAAAACAGAGCTCAGGGGAAAGACGGCTCAAGATATGATGGATTACATCACGCAGAAGTGCAAGGACGCAGCAAACAAATTTGTCCCAGTCCAAAAGGAAAACAGAGAAATGAAAATGAGAAACCCATGGTTTAATCAGAGATGTAAGCTAGCTAAGCAGCAAAGTAAAAGGGCATGGAGAAACTATAGGAATAACAGACTCTGGAGAGCAGAGAAAGATACCAGAACGCCAGGAATGAATATGTCAGGATGAGAAGAGAGGCGGAAAGACAATACGAAAATGATATCGCAAGCAAGGCAAAGACTCAGCCTAAATTGTTGCATAGCCACATCAGGAGAAAAACAACAGTAAAGGAACAGGTTATGAAACTGAGGATAGGGGCGGAAGGATTCACTACAAATGACAAGGAAGTGTGTGAGGAGTTGAATAAGAAATTCCAGGAGGTCTTCACCTTCGAGCAAGGAGAAATTCCAGAGGTAAGAGAGGGAATAGCTAACCAGGAACCACTGGAAGACTTTGAGATTACCAGCGGGGAAGTAAGGAAGTGTTTACTAGAGTTGGATGTGACAAAGGCTATAGGCCCAGATGGAATCTCCCCATGGGTTCTAAAGGAAGGAGCAAGAGAACTGTGCCTACCACTCTCCATTGTGTATAACAAGTCACTGGCAACAGGGGAACTGCCAGATATTTGGAAAGCAGCTAACGTAGTCCCGATATACAAGAAAGGGGATAGACAGGAGGCACTGAACTACAGGCCAGTGTCCCTAACCTGCATACCATGCAAGCTGATGGAGAAGATTGTGCGAAAAAAACTAGTGGAGCATCTGGAGCGAAGGAACTTTGTAACACAGCACCAACATGGGTTCAGGGATGGCAGGTCCTGCCTCACAGGGTTACTTGAATTCTACGACCAGGCAACAAAAATAAGGCAAGAAAGAGAAGGGTGGGCAGACTGCATATTTTTGATTGTCAAAAAGCCTTTGATACAGTGCCACACAAGAGGCTAGTGCGAAAGTTGGAGATGCAGGCTGGAGTGAAAGGGAAGGTACTCCGGTGGATAGAGGAGTACCTAAGCAACAGGAGACAACGAGTCTGTGTGAGGGGTGAAGTCTCAGATTGGCGAGACGTTACAAGTGGAGTCCCGCAGGGGTCAGTCCTTGGACCTATACTGTTTCTGGTATATGTAAATGATCTCCCAGAGGGTATAGATTCGTTCCTCTCAATGTTTGCCGACGATGCAAAAATTATGAGGAGGATTGAAACAGAGGATGATAGTAGGAGGCTACAAGATGACCTAGATAGACTGAGTGAATGGTCCAACAAATGGCTGTTGAAGTTCAACCCAAGTAAATGCAAAGTAATGAAACTAGGCAGTGGATACAGGAGGCCAGACACAGGATACAGAATAGGGGATGAAGTACTTAATGAAACAGACAGAGAGAAAGATCTAGGAGTTGATATCACACCAAACCTGTCTCCTGAAGCCCACATAAAGAGAATAACGTCTGCGGCATATGCGAGGCTGGCTAACATCAGAACGGCGTTCAGGAACCTGTGTAAGGAATCATTCAGAATCTTGTACACCACATATGTAAGACCAATCCTGGAGTACGCGGCCCCAGCATGGAGCCCGTACCTTGTCAAGCACAAGACGAAGCTGGAAAAAGTCCAAAGGTATGCTACTAGACTAGTCCCAGAACTAAGAGGCATGAGTTATGAGGAAAGGCTGCGGGAAATGCAACTTACGACACTGGAAGACAGAAGAGTAAAGGGGGACATGATCACAACCTACAAAATCCTCAGGGGAATTGACCGGGTAAACAAGGATGAACTATTCAACACTGGAGGGGCGCGAACAAGGGGACACAGGTGGAAGCTGAGTACCCAAATGAGCCACAGAGACATTAGAAAGAACTTTTTCAGTGTCAGAGTAGTTAGTAAATGGAATGCACTAGGCAGTGATGTGGTGGAGGCTGACTCCATACACAGTTTCAAATGTAGATATGATAGAGCCCAGTAGGCTCAGGAAACTGTACACCAGTTGATTGACAGTTGAGAGGCGGGACCAAAGAGCCAAAGCTCAACCCCCGCAAGCACAATTAGGTGAGTACAATTAGGTGAGTACACACCTGCGTCCCACACACCTGCGTCCCACACACATGACCACACACCTGCGTCCCACACACATGACCACACACCTGCGTCCCACACACATGACCACACACCTGCGTCCCACACACATGACCACACACCTGCGTCTCACACACATGGCCACACACCTGCGTCCCACACACATGACCACACACCTGCGTCCCACACACATGACCACACACCTGCGTCCCACACACATGACCACACACCTGCGTCCCACACACATGGCCACACACCTGCGTCCCACACACCTGCGTCACACACATGACCACACACCTGCGTCCCACACACATGACCACACACCTGCGTCCCACACACATGACCACACACCTGCGTCCCACACACATGACCACACACCTGCGTCCCACACACATGACCACACACCTGCGTCCCACACACATGGCTACACACCTGCGTCCCACACACCTGCGTCACACACATGACCACACACCTGCGTCCCACACACATGGCTACACACCTGCGTCCCACACACCTGCGTCACACACATGACCACACACCTGCGTCCCACACACATGACCACACACCTGCGTCCCACACACCTGCGTCCCGCACATGACCACACAACTGCGTCCCATACATGACATGACTGTCACAAGAACTTGGCACAGTGTTGTCAAGTCTCATAACACACGAATACACTCAGAATCTATTCAGACAATAACGCTCTCACCTGCTAACAACCTACAACTAACAACACATTAATGTATAATATACTAAGTTAATAAGTCCACCAACTTAGCTACAACAACTATTACACAACTGAAAACCCCGTTATACATCTGGCAGCGTTGTTCATCTGGAGGTTATACGCCTGGCAGCGTTGTTTATCTGGAGGTTATACATCTGGCAGCGTTGTTCATCTGGAGGTTATACATCTGGCAGCGTTGTTCATCTGGAGGTTATACGCCTGGCAGCGTTGTTTATCTGGAGGTTATACATCTGGCAGCGTTGTTCATCTGGAGGTTATACATCTGGCAGCGTTGTTCATCTGGAGGTTATACATCTGGCAGCGTGTTCATCTGGAGGTTATACATCTGGCAGCGTTGTTCATCTGGAGGTTATACATCTGGCAGCGTTGTTCATCTGGAGGTTATACATCTGGCAGCGTGGTTCATCTGGAGGTTATACATCTGGCAGCGTTGTTCATCTGGAGGTTATACGTCTGGCAGCGTTGTTCATCTGGAGGTTATACGTCTGGCAGCGTTGTTCATCTGGAGGTTATACGTCTGGCAGTGTTGTTCATCTGGAGGTTATACGTCTGGCAGCGTTGTTCATCTGGAGGTTATACGTCTGGCAGCGTTGTTCATCTGGAGGTTATACGTCTGGCAGCGTTGTTCATCTGGAGGTTACACGTCTGGCAGCGTGGTTCATCTGGAGGTTAGGAGTGAGCGTCAGGTAGGAGGTTCCTTGTAGAGCTTACATGTAAGGTTCTCAAAAATGTTGCTATGTAATTCAATAATTAAATAGCAACATTTTGAGGATCTTAGACAAACTATGGTGGTGGAGGCCATATTATGCTCATAACTCACATCCATTAACATCCATTAACATCCATAAAATTGTATTCACATCAATATAACCATTAATCACTATCACTTTTCTCTATAATTGACATTTGAAATGTATGTTTTTCCATAATTTCTAAGGTTGTTTATGTGCGTCCTGATGACCAAACTACACATCAGGGAGTGGAGAAACGTCGACGTGTCGGTCCGTTCTGGACCATTATCAAGTCGTGTCGGTCCACGACGGACCGACACGTCGTCGTCTCACCATCTTCTGGTGTGTGGTTTGGTCACCATATCTTCAGCCCCGTTATAGTGACTCATCATCAGCTTACTGATGCTGAACCTGCTGACGATGGACTCCCTCCTCCAGGTGTGTTACCTACCTGGAGAAGGCTTAAGAAGCTGTGATAGTGGTCATGTGTCGCCTCCTCCAGGTGTGTTACCTACCTGGAGAAGGTTTAAGAAGCTGTGGTAGTGGTCATGTGTCGCCTCCTCCAGGTGTGTTACCTACCTGGAGAAGGCTTAAGAAGCTGTGGTAGTGGTCATGTGTCGCCTCCTCCAGGTGTGTTACCTACCTGGAAAAGGCTTAAGAAGCTGTGGTAGTGGTCATGTGTCGCCTCCTCCAGGTGTGTACCTACCAGGAGAAGGCTTAAGAAGCTGTGATAGTGGTCATGTGTCGCCTCCTCCAGGTGTGTTACCTACCTGGAGAAGGCTTAAGAAGCTGTGATAGTGGTCATGTGTCGCCTCCTCCAGGTGTGTTACCTACCAGGAGAAGGCTTAAGAAGCTGTGGTAGTGGTCATGTGTCGCCTCCTCCAGGTGTGTTACCTACCTGGAGAAGGTTTAAGAAGCTGTGATAATGGTCATGTGTCGCCTCCTCCAGGTGTGTTACCTACCTGGAGAAGGCTTAAGAAGCTGTGATAGTGGCCATGTGTCGCCTCCTCCAGGTGTGTTACCTACCTGGAGAAGGTTTAAGAAGCTGTGATAGTGGCCATGTGTCGCCTCCTCCAGGTGTGTTACCTACCTGGAGAAGGTTTAAGTAGCTGTGATAATGGTCATGTGTCGCCTCCTCCAGGTGTGTTACCTACCTGGAGAAGGTTTAAAAAGCTGTGATAGTGGTCATGTGTCGCCTCCTCCAGGTGTGTTACCTACCTGGAGAAGGTTTAAGAAGCTGTGATAATGGTCATGTGTCGCCTCCTCCAGGTGTGTTACCTACCTGGAGAAGGTTTAAGAAGCTGTGATAGTGGTCATGTGTCGCCTCCTCCAGGTGTGTTACCTACCTGGAGAAGGCTTAATAAGCTGTGATAGTGGTCATGTGTCGCCTCCGAGAAAGCTTCCCTCTGGGACTGAATCTTGAATAAAGAGGAACAATCTTAAGCTCTAACGGTGGTCTCCTTGGCCAGGTAAGTCTATGTACACCTTTGGTCTTGGTGACCTCCAGGGAGGTAGTCCCAGGCAACGTGGAGGCTCACATCCCCAAGGTCCCGGGTTCGATGCTCGTTTAGGCCACATTGTCTTTCATCTGCTGCCTCTCCTGACCTTGTTCTCGGATCGATCAACAGGCAACAATAATTAAAAAATAAATAATAACTAGAAATTATTTATTAAACTTGCAGCTAATATTATTATTATTCGAAGATTTTAATTTTAGTAACTGAGTCAAATATTGTAGCCTTGAACTACGTCCAGACACTATTAAGTTGGCGGAGAGTCGAACTTGTGTGCCTAAATATTCCACTGGACAGGATATCCACTGAGCCACCTCGTCTAATATAATAATTTTTGTGTCCGTCTGCTCAAAGGTCGGGATGTTTGAGTTCTTCCTCTGAGTTAAACATTCTTTACACCTTAATTGAAAGAATGTAATTTTACTGCAACTTTTCAGCACTTCTGATAACTTGCATTAAGACCAATAGACTGATTTTTAGTACTTGGTAAAGACGCGCACAAAAAACGCGTAAAGAAACTTACAAAGAAACGCGTAAAGAAACACACAAAGAAACGCGTAAAGAAACACACAAAGAAACGCGTAAAGAAACACACAAAGAAACGCGTTAAGAAACTAAAAGAGAAACGCACTCAGAAACGCACAAAGAAACTCACAAATGACTGAGCAAAGACATGCTGATAAAGGCCACAATGAAAGTGAAGATTAAAGACTGGAGACTGTCACTGTTCCTGGTGGCTGTAACACCACACTCATATTTTGTACAAAAGTATAAATTTTCATTCCAGTAATTTATGTGCAACAGAGAGATAGAGAAAGAGAGACAGACACTCTACCTCTTTTTTTAACATTCTTCTTTGTCAAAGTTGCCCTGATGCAACACACACATGCATGCAACACACACATGCATGCAACACACACATGCATGCAACACACACATGCATGCAACACACACATGCATGCAACACACACATGCATGCAACACACACATGCATGCAACACACACATGCATGCAACACACACATGCATGCAACACACACATGCATGCAACACACACACATGTATGCAATTGCGTGTTCGCACTTTTAGTCAATGACAAAGCACTACTACACTAAGTACATTACAAAACCACGAACTATTACAAAACCACGAACTATTACAAAACCACGAACTATTACAAAAACACGAACTATTACAAAACCACGAACTATTACAAAACCACGAACTATTACAAAACCACGAACTATTACAAAAACACGAACTATTACAAAACCACGAACTATTACAAAAACACGAACTATTACAAAAACACGAACTATTACAAAACCACGAACTATTACAAAAGCACTGTCGTTCCCTGGTAAATAATTGTGGGGCAGGTGAGGCGCTGACAGTGACTGTCAGCTTCTGGCGTCCGCCATAGTGAATGCTGCCAAACGATATATAAGGCTTCCGTAATCTCTTATTCAGAGAGCAGCCATGGAAGCCTATGATGCTGAGGTGTTGGGGGGGGGGGGTGGGGGGTGTTTGGGGGTGTGGGGGGGACAGTGACTCCAGAACCAAGGCGGGTCCGCTGCCTTGGTTCTCAAGAATTAGAACCGGTTCATTACATGTTGAAAGAGTAGCCTTAGTTAGTAAAGCTCAATTGTTGATGGCTTAAAATTACAAACAAAATGACTGGGTTCCACAAAAGTATATTATCATATATGTTGAGCAGCTAGGCCTATGTTTTGGCGAGATGAATGGTAATATATCAGGTTTGGGTCTCTCTGTAAAGTAATACAGTCGGTTCGTATCTGAAAGGACCCTGGTTCGATGCGCTCTTGGGCACACATAATTTTCACCTGATGCCTCTGCTGGCCAAATAATATATTGGCAACTTTGATCTTGGCAACTGTTGTTGGTTGGTTTCGGGGACGGTGTGAAGGTGGCCCAAGTGGGCTGTTAAGGAGAATAATTCAGAAACTGAACATTTTTGTACTTGTCAGTTGTTACAGAAGGGATGTAAGTACACACTAGCAATTGGCTGTGTTAGGAACAGACCCACAAGCACAGACTAGATGATTGTAACTAGTTTAGGTTAGTTCATTTATATGCACCACTATACCCCATTTTGTGGCGGTAGGGAAAGGGTTACAGAGGCACATAATGGGCTCAGGAACCCCACAATTCATTTAGCTAAGCAAGTTACAATCTTGATGAGCTAGTTACCAAATTCATGCACATCGTCACATCAACAATGGGCTCGAGACCGATCACAAGTATAGTCTATAATTTAAGCAACTGACATATGTGGAGAGCTAGTGTAACAATTTATATGTTTGTCCTGCCCCCATCCAGTGGGCAGGTACAATTACTCAGTTACTACTACAGTTAGCAAACTGGGGATATTGGCTAAGATCTCTGGTAGCAGACATTCATTTAAACTAAATATTTACTCATTTCTTGAACATTTGTTAGAGAATTGTCTCTGAATTCACGTATCTTTTCGCGCTCCATCACATACCTGTACAGAGAAATCACATTAACGTGAAGTATGAATGAGAAGATTAGTAGGAGCCGTGATCAGGATTCGCACGTATGACCTGGGTACTCCCAAGCATACGCCTTAAACAGCTAGGCCACGACATGGTCAAAGGATTGCAAACTTGGATTCTACTAAATCCATGAGGGTTCCTGAGGATTCCATTGAAACCGAACCAGGGGTTTCACACAATCCTGGTTACCTGGTTTTGAGTGAAAACAACAACTACCTGGTTTTGACCATGTCGTAGCCTGGTCGTCTAAGGTGCTTGCTGGAACGGTTCATTTTGTGTCCAACCTTTGTTTTTTGTCATACATTAATGACATAAATGAGAATATTACACAACCAGTCATCAAATTTGCAGATGACACAAAGATTTATGGTAAACAGGTAATGACAATGATACTGAGGCGTTACAGAGAGGCCTAATTGACCTCCACAATTGGTCAGAAAATTGCAAATGCTTTTCAATATCGAAAAATGCAGTACCGTGCACGTGGGACATAACAACACACTCATCATAACTACCAAATCAACATCATTGCCTTGCAGCAGATTGACGAGGAAAAAGACCTTGAAGTCAGAAATACCAATCACAAAAAGTTGTGATGGGTATGGTCTCCAATCCATACAACCACAAGTGCAGCCGTAAAAAACAAAAATACCCTGGAGCTAGTCAAACACAAATTTGTCTGCAAGCAAAAGAAGGCAGTTATTCCAGCATACTAATCACAGGTGCGCCTCACTTTGGACTATTGTTTCCAGGCATGGAGACCTCATCTTCAGAAGGACACTTGAACCCCTTGGGACAAGA
>WNGS01121679.1:10064-20652 GCA_020271785.1 Procambarus virginalis
ATGAGGAGAGGAGAGCCCAGGTGAGGAGGGGACAGCATGGTAGGAGAGGACAGATGGTGAGGAGAGGACGCTTGGTGAGGCGAGGCAGCCTGGTGCGGAGAGGGACAGCTGGGCGGAGAGGACCGGCCTGGTGGGAGGAGAGGACGCTGGTGCGAGCGGACAGACTGGACAGGAGAGGGACCAGCCTGGTGGGGAGAGGAGCATGGGAGGAGATGGACCGCCTGGAAAGGAGAGGACAGCCTGGTGAGGAGAGGACAGTGGGTGTTGTAGAGGCTTACAGTTTTGGAGAGAAAATGGCGGCAAAAGAATTTCATTTCACGTATTTGTTGAGTTCAGAGTCCCAGTTTAATTGTGAAGTGCCTTATGAGAGTGTCCTCTTGCGACTTCTTGTGCAGAGTTACTGGTACATTTATGTATTGGTAGTTGAGTGGTGTTCTATCCGGTTGCTGAGAGGAAGGTAAGATCAGTGATGGTTGTTCTGTCAGTGATTATATCAGAGACAACGAGGGGGGGGCTTATATTAGTCCATGTGGGAACTAATCTTATATACAGGATCACGAGGTAAGGGGACGGCATTTTTTTTCACACTACCTCGGGTGTCTGACAGGGGGGGGTGGTGAAGGCATATAGCTGGGTTGGGTGGAGGTGGCCGGCGCCAGGTCGATCCGGTTGGATTACAGGTTTATATGATTCTACAAGTCCCCCCACTACGGGGGGACCTGTAAGTTTGGAATAGCCGGAACTGTGTCTCACACTCGTGCGTCAGAGAGCAACCGTCCTTAAAATAAAGTACACTTTGGCTGGTTGCGCGCTATGGCCAAATTTGAAGTAATTGATATTTGAAAAGAAATCGACTCACAAAAGTGACGTACCGTTTTCTGTTTGAGTCGTCCGGCCGACTCTGAAGGTTAGAATAGATGGCTTTAAATTAACGTTTTCATAACGTTTTGAAGCTTTATGAGAATTTCCTGCCCACCTAACCTATCAGAGGACCCTTAACTACTGTCTTAAAAAAAAAAATCCCAAATATTTTTCATGTTTTTTCATTTCAAGTTACGTCCAAATTCGGCCATACAGGCAAACGGCCAGAAGCGACGTTCTTTTTAAGAGGACAGGTTGGAGAGATCCTTCCACGTGCTGCGCCATGATGACACACTACACCCCCCCCCCTCCCCACCATCTGTTTTATTATCTGTTGTGTGCTTTTCTGTGTCCATTACTCCATTGTCTAACAGTCTGGCAGTTCCCCCCCGGTACCTCCAAGATTATCAAGCATCACTTTGATTTTCCTCGCCTCCCTACCGAGCTCTCTCTTCTCCACACTTTTCCAGTTCCCATGCTCTCCCTCCATGTATTATCTTTCCGCTTCCTCGATTCCCTCAGTCTTGCTTCTGAGGACGGCCCTGATGGGTTGAAAGTGCTTTGTTACTACTTACTGTTCACTGTGGTTTTACACCATTAATATGGTCAGCATCAAAGATTATTTCGTGCATAGATTAATTTGTGCATGACTCTTAGATGTTCACATTCTTTCAGGACGTGATCAAGGCGGTGTCCGTCACTCTTACCACAGATTCTGCAACTCCGCTGCTCAACTGATGTTTCCATCCTACATTTTACCAGCGTACAGATTCAATTATTTTTTTCTTCTATCCTTCTTTCCTCAGTTACCTTGTCACGGTGATGTTGCCTGACAATTCATCTAATTTGTAGTAGAGTCTTGGGTATGAAGTATTCGATATGGTCTCCTTGAGCACCCTCACTAGCCAGCACATCTGCTCTTTCATTCCACAGATTCCAACATGGGAGGGAATAAAGAGGGTCCGAAAATCGTAGTCGAGGTCTGAATGTCATCCTGGCACGCTGTTCCATTTTGAATTCAGGCGACCCCGACCAGCCTATGCTCATTCCCTACCCCAGACCACTCCCTCTGCCAATTTGGGTGAGACCAGCCCCAAAATTGTCGCCTCCAGTTTTAAACAGACATGCAAACAGATTTTCTCTCTCATAGTATAGTGTGATATACACACACAAACAAAACGCAAAAGAAAATGTTGGTAGTTTGTTTGTCTTTCAAAGTTGGCGGCCAGATGCTTTGGTATGACGTCATCTAAATTTGCCGTGGGAATGGTCTAGAGTACGGGATGGACACAGGCTGATGGGGATAGGCCTAATTTAAATGCTTTAAGAAATACAGCCCGTAACCTAATTGTTGGGAAACAATAGAATTGGAAAAGATAATATTTTCTTTTATAATGTTATTTAAAGATAACAATAGAATTGGAAAAGATAAATTCCGGAAAATCTTGCCAATTCTCCCTAACCAACTATTTAGTATATTCTTCTCCTATCCTCCCCTAATATTATACATACAGCTACATACAGTTCCGCTCCTGTGCCAGGTAAGTCCACTACAGGCTCACCATAGCCGTGCTACTTGGAACGTTTTGTTCAGAGTAGCTGAATATAAAAACAACGACGATAATACATAATTAGTACATATTAATTTGTTGCCGTATGTAACTCTTGAGCTGCTCTCATGCCGGCCAGGAACCCACAATACAATATGATGAGTTTCCCTTCTGTGTTGTGACGCTGAGGCGCTGGAAATGGTAGTGGGCAGCTGCAGCTTATGAAGCAATGCTGAAAACTAAATTATTTTGTTCAGATCATGTTTTTGAATCGTGTGTTTGGACTGATTTTGATCTGGCTTGTCTTTAGAATCTGTTGACGGAGAAAGCCGAGGGTGTGAACATTTGTTATAACTTCATTCAATGATTTGTTAACAAATGTTCATTAAATTATCTTCCCATCGGCCAAATTTTGTGATGTTAATTGTGCCAATATTTTTCCTGCTGCTCCAATGGTAAACTACACTGTGTTGTTTCAATACATATCACCTTTCAAATTGAAAGCTAAATGCTGCTCACTTTATGCCGGAAAACCCGACACCATTTACATATATATAAAATAAAAATGGAAATGTTCGTTTGTTCAAAATCGTTAATCTCCGAAAGTTCTTCACCGATTGCCTTGAAATTTTCACACAACGTTCCATTCGCATCCGAGCAGGTTTTTATATACATACTATATAGATGTCACTTCTGTGACCTGAAAAAACAGGTTTTATGTGAGAAACTATGTTTTTCATGTGATGGAAATCTTCGAAACCTCTTTACCGATTGTTTTAAAATTTTGACACAACGTTGAATTCGAATAGGCGCGTGTTTTTATATACCTACTATATACATGCCTTACCTGTGACAGGAAAAAGAAAACATGCTTTTTTTCGAAAAAAACAGCGCCATGTGTTGGACGTAAGAGCAACACACGCTGTAATCTCCGAAAGTTCTCCACCGATTGCTTTGAAATTTTGACACAACGTTCCATTTGAATACGCGCGTGTTTTATACCTTCTATATAGATGCCACACCTGTGAAAGTTGAAACGTGCTTCTTTTTCAAAACAGGGCCATCTGTTGCACGTAAGAGCACCCACCCGCCAACACACACCGAAACTAAGACGTTGGTACAACGTTCGGACAAGTTTTAAACACTCCTAACCAGTTTTAACAACAATATAGAAGTTGTAACACGTTCTACGTCATAAACACGTAAGCCAAGATGTAATACTTTATTACAAGTTGTACAACGGAAAATAGAGACAGTTCGTTTGTGTTTCCAGGGTGCAAGCTATACTAAATATGTTACGATTCCATTTCAGTGTGTCTGATTGCATTGATAAAATTAATTTTCATAGATTTCGACTTATTTCATTTGATTAAATTATTTTGAGTGACACTGGATTGGAATTGAGCTGTATTGTTTACCATTCCATTCATCTCGTGAGTATAAGTAGAGACGCCACACCTGTGACAGGTAAAACCATGCTTTTTGGAAAACAACGCCATCTGTTGCACATAAGAGCAACACACGCTATACTATATGTTATGATTCCATTTCAGTGTTTCCGATTACATTGATAAATTTAATTTTCATACATTTCGATTCATTTCATTTTGATTCATTTATTTTGTATGATATTGCGTTGGAATTGAGCTGTGTTATTTACCATACCGCACATTTCTTGAGTTTATTTTATTTTATTATTTTTTCATTTTTTTCAATTCGTTTTCTTTAACTGTTTTTCATTAATGGGAACATCAGATCATTTGATGGTCTCAATTTTCTAATGGGAACATCATTTCATTTGGTAATGCATCAGACGAGGGAATGAGGAATGGTTGGGAGGACGAGAGGACAGGGGGTGGGGGGGGGGACAGGTGGGAAGGCCCAGGGGACGGGAGAGTGAGGAATGGTTGGGAGGACGAGGGGACGTGGGAGGGGGTGAATAGTGGGGAGGATTGGGAGATGGGAAAGTTGCTGTGGCTCAGCAACACACGTGCGTTGCTGAGCCACAGCAATGCGTGGCCGGGTACAGCTAGTATTAAATACAATAAGCAGATAATATTACTGCTGGGTTGTATATATAAATAAGTTAACCCATGGAAAATGTAGCCTGTAGTGGAATTTTCCGTCAATAGAAAACGGGATAGCATTGTCTCGTTGCTATTAAATTCGCCAGCTATTCTGCTGGGAATTATTCTTAATGCAGCACTCTTTGGACTTTTAACATAAAAATAAATCTAATTTGAATTAACCAATTATCAGTACCAAAACAGAGTAAATGTGACCACTTGTTGACATCTGGACAAAGAGTGCCAGGGCGTGAGTGAGGTCAGCCAGTGTTGCTAGACAACTGGTCGCTGGAGCGAGTTCACCTCCTATAATTCTCCCTTGGACGATGTGTTATGGAGATCAAATTAGTGCTTCTTCCATCATCAACACGCAGACAACATCTAAACAATGGAAGTGCCATCTAAACTCAAAGTCATCACTCACACTCACAGTCATCACTCACACTTACAGTCATCACTCACACTCACAGTCATCACTCACACCCACAGTCATCACTCACACTCACAGTCATCACTCACACTGACAGTCATCACTCACACTGACAGTCATCACTCACACTCACAGTCATCACTCACACTCACAGTCATCACTCACACTCACAGACATCACTCACACTCACAGTCATCACTCACACTCACAGTCATCACTCACACTCACAGTCATCACTCACACTCACAGTTATCACTCACACTCACAGTTATCACTCACACTCACCACTCACACTCACACTCACAGTCATCACTCACAGTCATCACTCATACTCACAGTCATAACTCACACTCACCACTCACACTTACAGTCATCACTCACACTCACAGTCATAACTCACACTCACCACTCACACTCACAGTCATCACTCACACTCACAGTCATCACTCACACTCACAGTCATCACTCACACTCACAGTCATCACTCACAGTCATCACTAACATTCAAAGTCATCACTCACACTCACAGTCATCACTCACACTCGCAGTCACCACTCACACTCACAGTCATCACTCACACTCACAGTCATCACTCACACTCACAGTCATCACTCACACTCACAGTCATCACTCACACTCACAGTCATCACTCACAGTCATCACTCACACTCACAGTCATCACTCACACTCACAGTCATCACTCACACTCAGTCATCACTCACAGTCATCACTAACATTCAAAGTCATCACTCACACTCACAGTCATCACTCACACTCGCAGTCACCACTCACACTCACAGTCATCACTCACACTCACAGTCATCACTCACACTCACAGTCATCACTCACACTCACAGTCATCACTCACACTCACAGTCATCACTCACACTCACAGTCATCACTCACACTCACAGTCATCACTCACACTCAAAGTCATCACTCACACTCACAGTCATCACTCACACTCACAGTCATCACTCACACTCAAAGTCATCACTCATACTCACAGTCATCACTAACACTTACAGTCATCAATCACACTCACAGTCATCACTCACACTCACACTCATCACTCACACTCACAGTCATCACTCACACTGACAGTCATCACTCACACTGACAGTCATCACTCACACTGACAGTCATCACTCACACTGACAGTCATCACTCACACTGACAGTCATCACTCACACTCACAGTCATCACTCACACTCACAGTCATCACTCACACTCACAGTCATCACTCTCACTCACAGTCATCACTCACACTCACAGTCATCACTCACACTCACAGTCATCACTCACACTCACCACTCACACTCACACTCACAGTCATAACTCACACTCACCACTCACACTCACAGTCATCACTCACACTCACAGTCATCACTCACACAAACAGTCATCACTCACACCTACAGTCATCACTCACACTCACAGTCATAACTCACACTCACCACTCACACTCACAGTCATCACTCACACTCACAGTCATCGCTCACAGTCATCACTCACACTCACAGTCATTACGCACACTCACAGTCATAACTCACAGTCATCACTCACACAGACAGTCATCACTCACACTTACAGTCATCACTCACACTCAAAGTCATCACTCACACTCACAGTCATCACTCACAGTCATCACTCACACTCACAGTCATCACTCACACTCACAGTCATCACTCACAGTCATCACTAACATTCAAAGTCATCACTCACACTCACAGTCATCACTCACACTCGCAGTCATCACTCACACTCACAGTCATCACTCACACTCACAGTCATCACTCACACTCACAGTCATCACTCACACTCACAGTCATCACTCACACTCACAGTCATCACTCACACTCAAAGTAATCACTCACACTCACAGTCATCACTCACACTCACAGTCATCACTCACACTCAAAGTCATCACTCACACTCACAGTCATCACTCACACTCACAGTCATCACTCACACTCACAGTCATCACTCACACTCACAGTCATCACTCACAGTCACAGCCATCACTCACACTCACTCATGACTCAGCGGTGAGTACTGTCATAGCCTCCTCACCACTCTCAACAAAGTTGTATTTATATCATAAAAACGTTCGACTGTATTTGTGTATGTTTGGGGAGGTGAGGCGAGGGTTGTGTGTGAGGACGAGTATGGGGGAGTTCCTTGTTGCTGTCTCCTCCACTAACACACCTGTTGGTCTAGACTTAATGCACACACCTTGCACACATCCTGCACACATCCTGCACACATCCTGCACACACCCTGCACACACCTTGCACACATCCTGCACACATCCTGCACACACCTTGCACACATCCTGCACACATCCTGCACACACCTTGCACACATCCTGCACACACCCAGCACACACCTTGCACACATCCTGCACACACCCTGCACACATCCTGCACACACCCTGCACACATCCTGCACACATCCTGCACACACCTTGCACACATCCTGCACACACCCTGCACACCCCTTGCACACATCCTGCACACATCCTGCACACACCTTGCACACATCCTGCACACACCTTGCACACACCATGCACACATCCTGCACACACCTTGCACACATCCTGCACACATCCTGCACACACCTTGCACACATCCTGCACACACCTTGCACACACCTTGCACACATCCTGCACACACCCTGCACACACCTTGCACACATCCTGCACACACCTTGCACACACCTTGCACACATCCTGCACACATCCTGCACACACCTTGCACACACCTTGCACACATCCTGCACACACCTTCCACACATCCTGCACACACCTTGCACACATCCTGCACACACCTTGCACACATCCTGCACACACCCTGCACACACCCTGCACACATCCTACACACAACCTGCACACACCTTGCACACATCCTGCACACATCCTGCACACACCTTGCACACATCCTGCACACACCTTGCACACACCTTGCACACATCCTGCAAACACCTGCACACACCTTGCACACACCTTGCACACATCTTGCACACACCCTGCACACACCTTGCACACATCCTGCACACATCCTGCACACACCTTGCACACACCTTGCACACATCCTACACACACCCTGCACACACCTTGCACACATCCTGCACACACCCTGCACACACCTGCACACATCCTGCACACACCCTGCACACACCTTGCACATATCCTGCACACACCTTGCACACACCTTGCACACATCCTGCACACACCCTGCACACACCTTGCACACATCCTGTACACACCTGCACACACCTTGCACACATCCTGCACACACCTGCACACACCTGCACACATCCTGCACACACCTTGCACGCATCCTGCACACATCCTGCACATATCCTGCACACACCTTGCACACATCCTGCACACACCTTGCACACATCCTGCACACACCTGCACACACCTTGCACACATCCTGCACACACCTTGCACACATCCTGCACACACCTGCACACATCCTGCACACACCTGCACACACCTGCACACATCCTGCACACATCCTGCACACACCTTGCACACATCCTGCACACAACCTGCACACATCCTGCACACACCCTGCACACATCCTGCACACATCCTGCACACACCTTGCACACATCCTGCACACATCCTGCACACATCCTGCACACACATTGCACACACCTTGCACACATCCTGCACAACCTTGCACACATCTGCACACATCCTGCACACATCCTGCACACACCTTGCACACATCCTGCACACACCTTGCACAATCCTGCACACACCTTGCACACATCCTGCACACACCTTGCACACACCATGCACACATCCTGCACACACCCTGCACACATCCTGCACACACCTTGCACACATCCTGCACACACCTTGCACACATCCTGCACACACCTTGCACACACATGCACACATCCTGCACACACCCTGCACACACCCTGCACACACCTTGCACACATCTTGCACACATCCTGCACACACCTTGCACACATCCTGCACACACCTGCACACATCTGCACACATTGCCACACCTTGCACACATCCTGCACACACCTTGCACACACCTTGCACACATCCTGCACACATCCTGCACACACCTTGCACACACCTTGCACACATCCTGCACACACCCTGCGCACACCTTGCACACACCTTGCGCACATCCTGCACACCATCCTGCACACACCTTGCACACACCTTGCACACATCCTGCACACACCTGCACACACCTGCACACACCTTGCACACATCCTGCACACATCCTGCACACACCTGCACACACCTTGCACACATCCTGCACACACCCTGCACACACCTTGCACACACCTTGCACACATCCTGCACACATCCTGCACTACATTGCACACACCTTGCACACATCCTGCACACATCCTGCACACACTTGCACACATGCCACACCCCTGCACACACCTTGCACACACCTTGCACACATCTTGCACACACCTGCACACCCTGCACACACCTTGCACACACCTTGCACACATCCTGCACACACCTGCACACACCTTGCACACACCTTGCACACACCTTGCACACATCTGCACACACTTGCACACATCTTGCACACATCCTGCACACACCTGCACACATCCTGCACACATCTGCACACATCCTGCACACATCCTGCACACATCCTGCACACACCCTGCACACACCTGCACACACCTGCACACATCTGCACACACCTTGCACACATCTTGCACACATCCTGCACACACCTTGCACACATCCTGCACACATCCTGCACACATCCTGCACACATCTGCACACACCTTGCACACATCCTGCACACATCCTGCACACAACTGCACACACCTTGCACACACCCTGCACACCCCTGCACACACCTTGCACACACCTTGCACACATCTGCACAACCTTGCACACATCCTGCACACATCCTGCACACATCCTTGCACACATCTTGCACACATCTGCACACCTTGCACACACCTTGCACACACCTGCACACATCTTGCACACATCCTGCACAACTTGCACACACATTGCACACACTGCACACACCTTGCACACATTGCACACACCTGCACCACTTGCACACACCTTGCACACACCTTGCACACATCCTGCACACACCCTGCACACATCCTGCACACACCTGCACACACCTGCACACACGTGCACACATCCTGCACACACCCTGCACACACCTGCACACACCTGCACACACCTGCACACATCCTGCACACACCCTGCACACATTTTGCACACACCCTGCACACACCCTGCACACACCTGCACAACCTTGCACACATCCTGCACACACCTTGCACACATCTTGCACACATCTGCACACACCTTGCACACATCCTGCACACATCCTGCACACACCTTGCAAACACTCTGCACACACCTTTCACACACTCTGCACACACCTTGCACACACCTTGCACACATCTTGCACACATCCTGCACACACCCTGCACACACTTGCACACACCTTGCACACATCCTGCACACACCTTGCACACATCCTGCACACATCCTGCACACACCTTGCACACATCCTGCACACATCCTGCACACATCCTGCACACACCTTGCACACACCCTGCACACATCCTGCACACACCTTGCACACCCCTGCACACACCTTGCACACATCCTGCACACATCCTGCACACACCTTGCACACAAC